>MJUU01064265.1:7477-18282 GCA_002080025.1 Modiolus philippinarum | reverse complement strand
AGTTGCATAACAAGCTAGAACGGATCGAATGAAATACGACCAAATACCGAAAATTCTCAATGTACAAAATTAACCGGAACGTTTAAATTCAATTTTATTTTCTTATTTGACATACAACATATGGGTTAAACGTATTTATTTTATCGTATTGGTGATCTGTTTACGGAAAACAAGTTCTCGCACCTGGGAAAATTCATTTCTATATTATTGGAATTTTTGAAATCCCGGAATTTAACATACGAGTCAATGGGAGGCCGAATTAGTGGTGTGCCTCGGATCCTGTCAAAACCTTGAATTTTTCTCTAATACGTAAAATGTTTTTGTCGTTCGATGTACAAGCCTAGTCTCACACAGGTAAAATATTTTTGTCGCTCGGTGCACAAATCACACTACAGTTGCAAAAAGAGAGAAACATCAAGGAAGAAGCCAAAACTTAAACAAAACCGTCTTCAATAAAATTGGAAATAGGAATTGAATATTTATCAATCAAATCTGGATATCGTCCAATAAATCTCTTCAGAAAAATTATTAATCTGCATTTCTCGAAGCCCTGATTTAAAAGTTTACGAATTAAACATCTGTGTCGTTTCAAAAAATCTTGATAGTAACTACATGCTCTAGCGTAACGGATTAATTGAGAAATATATACTCCATACGATGGGGAAGACGGAATATTACTGTCGAGGTGTGGAAAGTTTACAATATCAAAATTGAAATCGTCTCTTTTGTCATAAATTCGTGTGCTGAGGTTGCCACTGTCGTCAAACTCCAAAAGTAAATCTAAAAACGAAACAGAATGGTCAGTTTCTCTAGTCTCTCCTTTATTTCAAGTTCTGGGGGATATATTAATGGAATATAGTCGGCAAAGTTACTATTATTAAGCGACAAGACATCATCAATATATCTGAATGAGTAATTAAAGGATCTAGCCTCTTTAATTTTATTTTGTTTGACCAAATTTTGCAAAAATTCTGTTTCGTAAGTGAACAAACACAGGTCGGCTAAGAGAGGAGCACAATTCGTTCCCATTGGAATGCCGACTGTCTGTTGGAATATCTTGCCCCCGAACTGGACAAATATGTTGTCAATGAGAAATTCCAGCATGCTGATCACCTGTTCTTCAGTGTAATATCGTGTGTTACCCTTTGATACTTTGTTAGCAAACTTAACCACAACGGTCCTTGGGTGGTCCCTTCCTAATATGTATTCTGCAGGTTCGTACCTCATCCAAGATAGAGGCCAGCAGCGGAAGTAGTTTATGTTTGACTAATAGAAAATAGTCTCGGACTCCACCTTTCCACTTTTAACCAAATTTGACCACAACAGTCCTTGGGTGGTTCACTTCAAAATTTGTGGCCAGTAGGATTGGATACAATCCAAGGTGGCCTCCAACTGGGAACATAGTTTAACACTGGACCCTATGGGAAGTGGTTTCATATCTCTATGTCAGTTGTGGTCCAGGTGAATGATACAGGCTCTTGATCACTATCGGAGACCATAAGATGGGTTGGACGTGGGTTTACCTCAGTGATTCCAGGAAACTAGAAACAGTAAGAAGTGAATAAGAATAAGAATACTCAGTTTTCTAATAAAGATATATGGATTGAACAAAAATATTTATTTGCCAATTACGAATCACGAGGGATATATTAATTACCAGTTATTATCATTTCACATGTAAAAGTCACTCATTCCTTAATATCACAAACATACGTCTAACAAAAACCTTTTTAACATTATATAATAAAACTTACATTAAAGCCAAGCACAAAGGGGAACAGAAGGATGAAAACAATGACTAACAAAGATTTTAATAAATAAGTATAAATCTCAGTACATCGATTTAAAAAGAATTTCTCACATAAGTATAAATAAATGAAAGTGAGTGTAAGTTTTATAACTAGGCAAAGGAGTAGTTACGATAAGAACGTATTTTTGTCTTGTAAATGAAATAAAAGGGATAACAAGAAACATCTACAATGGCTGAAAATTACATGTCATAATCTGTTAGGGAACTACACAGGAAAAACACAAACAAACGTAAACAACGATAAGAACTCGGGACAGCCGGACTTGGTACCGGCACTAGCAAAATCCTGCGGTAGTGTTAAACCTGTTTATGGGTACCCAAACTTCCCCTTCATCTTGTAAATCTAAAGTCAAAATAAAAAAAGGAAATCATTTAACATATAACATTTGTTTTTTCAAGCTACAAGAAATGAAGGAAAAGATTTTAGGGGTATTTGTAATCTTTTTCTTTGTTCCTTCTACTGTCGTTGTTTTATACGTAATGTGTAAATTGTAAATAAATTTTAGTTTATTATTTGATTGGTGACTCTGTCTGCAATCTGACTTTTGAAAATCATCATTGAAACTATAAGGCATCAAAAAAGATATGGTTGCAATTTAAAAATCCCAAAAATTAATTGGTCCTTGAGAGTTTCAGGAAATTTACCAAAATTAGAATAAAAGATTCTTGCAACCTGACAGTTTAAATTCATCCTTATAACTCTAAATAGCTGATGACATTAAAAAGTTGCTTAATTATAAAACTTCATGTTGAAATTTCAAAAAGTATTAGTCTTTGACATTTTCAGGAAATTTACCAAATTTGTCACCAGGGTCTAAATTGCAAAAGCTTAGAACGTATTCAAAGAGCAATTCCAATAATTCCTCATGAAAATATAAATCACAAAAAATCGAAATTATACATAGAGTTCCAGTCGTTCTGATGAGTACTAATTGTTTAACATTATTTGGCCCCTTAAGAGCATGCCCCCAGGGGTCATACCAAAAGTCCGCTATCATCAGTAAATGAGATGCATATAATCGAACTTGCATACAAAGATTCAGCTTCCAAACATGAATACTTCAGAAGATTTCGCTTATTACTGGATATCATACATTTTCGCTTATTTTTCCACCCTTAGGGGCAAATTTCAAAATTCCGAAACCTTCGGCACAGACAACTTTTATAGTGTTACTTATACCCGTATTATAAGGTTTCTGCGATTTAAAGTGTAAGAGGAGTTCCAGTGGAATCGATTTTTTCGTTTTTTGGACCCCCTAGAGGCCATGCCCTGAGGGGTAATACCAAAGTTCCGACACACTCTGTGAAGTTGCTACATAATATGTGAGTCGATTCCAGAGTTTCAACTTTCTAGCCCAAATGGCTTTGGAAATTTTTTCAATAAATGGATATCGCGAAAATTTGTTTTCGCCCATAATTTGCCCTAGGGCGTTTGAACTAAATTCCGAATCCACAGTGCGCTACTTCTGATCATACTCTAGTATGGTGCCGAGTTTCAAATTTGTATCTTTTATAGTTCCAGAGCTATCGGGGAGCATTACGAACGCACGTACGTGCGTACGTACGTACATACAGACGGACTGCATTACATAATTCCCCCACTTTCGCTAAGCGGGGGGATAATTATGGAACTCCTCTTACACCTTAAATCGCAGAAACCTTGTAATAAGGGTATAAGTAACACTATAAAAGTTGTCTGTGCCGAAGGTTTCGGAATTTTGAAATTTGTCCTCAGGGCGGAAAAATGAGCGAAAATGTATTTCGAGATATCCAGTAATAAGCGAAATCTTCTGAAGTATTCATGTTTGGAAGCTGAAACTTTGTATGCAAGTTCGATTATATGCATCTCATTTACTGATGATAGCGGACTTTTGGTATGACCCCTGGGGGCATGCCTTTAATGGGCCAAAAATGTTAAACAATTAGTACTCATCAGAACGACTGGAACTCTATGTATAATTTCGATTTTGTGATTTATATTCTCATGAGGAATTATTGGAATTGCTCTTTGAATACGTTCTAAGCTTTTGCAATTTAGACCCCGGTGCCAAATTTGCTAAATTTCCTGAAAATGTCAAAGACTAATAATTTTTTAAATTTCAACATGAAGTTTTATAATTAAGCAATATTTTAATGTCATCAGCTAGTATGAACACTAGGATTCCAAAAATATTATTCTAATTTTGGTAAATTTCCTGAAACTCTCAAAGACCAATTATTTTTTGGAATTTTACCTAGCAACCATATCTTTTTTGATGCCTTATAGTTTTAATTATCATTTTCAATGGTCAGATTGCAAAAAACTTGATTCTAATTTTGGTAAAGTTCCTGAAACTCTCAAAGACCCATTATGTTTTGGAATTCTACCTAGCAACCATATCTTTTTCAATTATTAAGAGTTGTAATGATGAATTTCAACTGTCAGGTAGAAAGAATCTTTGATTCTAATTTTGGTAAATTTCCTGAAACTCTCAAAGACCCATTATTTTGGGAATGTTACCTAGCAACCATATTTTTTTTGATGCCCTTTAGATTTAATAATCATTTTCAATGGTTGGATTGCAAAAAACTTTTATTCTAATTTTGGTAAAGTTCCTGAAACTCTCAAAGACCCATTATTTTTTGAAATTCTGCCTAGCAACCATATCTTTTTCAATTATTTAGAGTTATAAGGATGAATTTCAATTGTCAGGTTGCAAGAATCAATGATTCTAATTTTGGTAAATTTCCTGAAACTCTCAAAGACCTACTATTTTTTGGAATTCTACCTAGCAACCATATCTTTTTCAATTCCTTACAGTACTGAAGATCTTTTTCAATAATCAGAGTGCAAAAGACTGATTCTAATTTAGGTAAATTTTCTGAAACTCTCAAAGACGGATTTCTTTTTGGAATTTTACCTAGCAACCATATCTTTTTTGATGCCTTATAGTTTGAGTGATCATTTTCCATTGTCAGATTGCAAAAATTTTTGATTCAAAGTTTGGTAAATTTCCTGAAACTCTCAAAGACTCATTATTTTTTGGAATTCTACCCAGCAACCATATCTCTTTCAATGCCTTACAGTAAAAATGATGATTTTCAACAGCCAGGTTGCAATAATCTTTGATTCTAATTTTGGTAAAGTTCCTGAAACTCTCAAAGACCCATTATTTTTTTCGAAATTCTACCTAGCAACCATATCATTTTGGTGTTTAACAGTTACGATGATTAATTTAGTTTCAAAAACACTTGTCTTTTTTTACAAGGGGAAGGGGTCCAAAAAGGGGTAGCGGGGGGATCGCAATCTTTGATTGGCTGTTTTTCATTACTAATGTATATATTTCCTTTTCTTTGAATACCTGTCATTTACTTTATTTGAGCTCAATTTTCATTGGAGATAATTATGTAAAGTATCATATGCTTAATAAAGGAATTTTCTGTCAATTTCTTGTTAAACTATCAAAAGACATTCCTATTTTCTGTATGCAAATGATCCAAAAGATCTATTTTTTTCTTTTCGTCATGCAAAACATTCCAATAAGTCAACGTTTATATTTATGTTATTTTTAGCTCACCTGGCTATGCCAGGGTGAGCTTTTGCCATCACTTTGCGTCCGTCGTCCGTCCGTCGTCCGTCCGTCCGTCCGTCCGTAAACTTTTCATTCAAAGATCATCTCCTCTGAAACGACTGGGCCAATTGAAACCACACTAGGCCACAATAGTCCTTGGGTGGTCCCCTTTGAAATTGTGTCGCTCAGGTCTGTTCGTCATCCAAGATGGCCGCCAGCTGGGACCAAAATTTAACATTGGACCCTATGGAAAAAAAACGTTTCAAATTCTTTTTCTCTGAAACTACTGGGCCAATTGGAACCAAACTTGGCCACAATAGTCCTTGGGTGGTCCCTTACAAAAAAGGTGTTTTTTAGGTCCGCGTGATTTCCAGGATGGCCGCCAGCGGGAAACATAGTTTTATCATTGGACCCTGTGGGAAACTTCTTCTCTGAAACTACTGAGCCAGTTGGAACCAAACTTCGCCACAATAGTTCTTGGGTGGTTCCTTACAAAAAGTGTGTTTTTTAGGTCCGCGCAATTTCCAAGATGGCTGTTAGCGGGGAACATAGTTTTAACATTGGACCCTATGGGAAAACATTTTCAAAGATCTTCTTCTCTGAAACTACTGAGCCAACTGGTACCAAACTTGGCGACAATAGTCTTTGGGTTGTCCCTTACAAAAAATGTGTTTTTCAGGATTGCGCTAGAATCAACATGGCTGTCAGAGGGGGACACAGTTTTAACATTGAACCCATGGGAAAACACATTCAAAGATCTTCTTTTCTGAAACTACTGGGCAAATTGGAACCAAACATCGCCACAATAGTCGTTGGGTGGTCCTTTGCAAGAAAGGTGTTTTTCAGGTCAGTGCTATATTCAAGATGGCCACCAGCGGGAAACATAGTTTTAACATTGGATCTTATGGGAAAACATTTTCAAAGATCTTCTTCTCTGAAACTACTAAGCCAATTGATACCAAACTTAGCCACAATAGTCTGAAACTCTTGGGCCAATTGAAACCAAACTTGGCCACAATAGTCCTTAGGTGGTCCTTTGCAAAAAATGTGTTTTACAGGTCAGCTCGATATTCAAGATGGCCGCCAGGGAGAAACATAGTTTTAACATTGGACCCTATGGGAAAACACTTTCAAAGATCTTCTTCTCTGAAACTACTGAGCCAATTGGAACCATACTTGGCCACATTAGTCCTTAGGTGGTCCCTTGCAAAACAGGTGTTTTTCAGGATCGCACTATATCCAACATGGCCGGCAGTGGGGAACATAGTTTTAACATTGGACCCTATGGGAAAACACATTCAAAGATCTTCTCCCCTGAATGTACTGAGCCAATTGGAACAAAACTTGGCCGCAATAGTCATTGAGTGGTCACTTGCAAAAAGGTGTTTTTCAGGTCAGCGCGATATCCAATATGGCAGCCAGCGGGGAACTTAGTGTTTCCCATGGGGCCAATGTTAAACTAACAGAGGTCTTCTCCGCTTTAACTAATTAGGGATATTGGATTTATAGTTTAATTATATATAAGGGCTCTTAAACATAAAATGTCTATGTTAATCAAGGGCCAGGTGAGCGATACAGGCTCTTGAGAGCCTCTTGTTTATCATCCTTTCTTAAAGATGTGTGTTGAATTGCTGTTTTCATCAACCAATTTAGCTGTCCTGAGGAAATTGCCTGGGTTCTCAAAATGCCATGGGTAATAGTATCGAAGATTACAGGGCAGCTATTGGGCTTTTCGCTTTGAGAAGGAATCGTTCTGTGGGCACTTTAGTAGTTAATGATACTTAAGTAAATTTATTATTCACTAATTTAAGATGTACATTTCTCGTTATATCTCTTTTCTTCATCCAAGGTACAATTCTTGATGTTGATATTGTTTTTCTGCTGTTTGGGTTACATTTTATTCTTATCATAGGTAACGTTGAAAAAATCCAGGACCAGAATTCGAAATCGAAGACACTCTTGAAAACACAGATAATTTTATATCCATTTGGAATATTAACATCCGTAGTATCCGAAATAAAATTGAATTTCTACAAAATTTTGCAGATGAATTTGATGTGATTACAATTTCCAAATCACATTTAGGTCCAGACATTAGTAACGATGAGATAGAGCTTGAATCATTCTCCAAAAATATTAAACGATTTGACAGGAAAAACATCCAACTGTCCAGAGGCGGTGGATTATTAATTTACTCCAAAAGCCATATTGGTGTTATCCACAGACCAGAGCTCGAGAATGTGAATGATGAAATGATATAGGTTGAAATTAGAAGTAATGGTCAAACTTTTCTGCTGTGTAAATACATATCGGTCACAGTTAAACTCGGACAGTGAGTACTGGACACGGTTAAATCATGCAATTTGGATGGGCTATCAAATGAATGAAAATATATTGATCACTGGGGATCTTTACAGCTACCTTTTTAATCAAGTTAATAACAAACTTTTAGATACCATTAATTTATTTAATTTAAAAAATGTAATAGGGTGACTGCACAAAACAGGACTTTGTTAGATCCTATAATTTTAAGTGATTCGATGACTTGTTTATATTCGGACGTTTCAAAATTACCTTCAGAAATTAGCGATCATGATGCCTCAGTGGCCTTTATCAAGTGTCCTAAAGCTGTTTGTCATTCTTTTAAAAGAGAAGAATGGATATACGATAAAGTCGATAAAGATAAATTTTCTCACATGTTAAATGAAGTTGATTGGAGTGCAATGCTTGGCAATCTAAAGGGTGTGGACGAAATTTGTTCTACGTTCACGGACACTTTCCTCCGGATTGCAAGGGAGTGCATTCCAACCAAAACGGTTACAGTAAGAAATTAAAAAGACAATTGTTCAGAGAACAATTGCAAGGTCTTTCCCAGTCAATGTTGTGTTTAGTGTTATGTTTTGTCATGTCACATGTTTAAAATCATCTTCATGGGATGCACATTGTCTCCAATATATAAGAGTAGCCATTTCTAATCGTTTTAAAGATTTTACGATAAAAAAAACGTAAAAATTGGCTATGACCTTGACCGATAACCTTGATGACCTTTGACCTTGGGATCAAATTGAAGGTCTCCTCTTGCTGATTAATTTGATATGTTACATGACTATACTATCTGCAAAGGTTTAAACGTTATACGCAAAAAACCTATTTCTGAAACGCGTCAAGGGCAATAACTCTTGAGGGAGTCATCGGAGAGCTTCGGTCCAAATGAGACAAATGTAGCCCTTGACATGATGAACATTTTTGCTGAAATACTTTTTCAGCCATCAAGGTCAAAGGTCACCGATGACCTTCAACCTGGTACTCAAATTGAAGGTCTTTTCATGCTGATCACTTTAAACATATCTGTTTACTATATTATCTGTAAGCGTTTAAAAGTTATTCGCAAAAAACCGATTTACCGAAACGCGTCAAGGGCAAGAACTCAAAAACGGTTCATGGGAGAGTTTTTGTTCAATTGAAGAAAATATAGATCTCAGTGAGAGGAACATTTTTGCAATATAATGTTTTCAGAAATTTTTTATCGTTTCCGAGATATCGCGATAACAAAATTTCGAATGGCGGCCATTTTGAAAATGGCGGACAAAAATCTTTTTTGACACCAGATTTGTAATCCGGGCCATTAAAGCTACCTGGATACCAAATTTCATTAAATTCCGATAACTTTGAGAAATCGACAAAATTAAGGGTCAAAAACGCGTAACCGGGGTCGCGACCCCAAAAAAAATTTTTTCCATGACAAATCATCCTGAGGATGAAAGAAACATTTTCATCCATTCAGAATTTTGATATCGGTTACGGTTTCTGAGTTTACCTGATAACAAGAAAAACAGGGGGCGGGGAGATAATTCTGTTACTAAAAATAGATTTCGTCCGGGCCCTGGTTTTGGAAGAGAATTTCCAACTTCCAGTTACTTCGCGAAGTTTCGAAATGATACGTCAAAAGGTTTTCCGTACAGAGACCTTACGGAAGAATAATAATAATAATAATAATAATCAGAAGAATTACTATAAGGTCTTTCCCCGGAAAGGGAAAGACCTTAATAACGATAAACCCTGTTTTAACGGGGAACTACGGATAGAGATTCGTAAAAGAGACAGGTTTAGAAAAAAAAAAATCCATGAGAACAAAACGTGACTGTGATATATTAAAATATAAACAGCAGAGGAACAAAGTTAACAATCTAAAGAAAAAAGCTAAAGAAAATTTTGACAAAAATCTTGATAATATTATATTGGAAAATACGTCAAATCCAAAGATGTACTGTAAAATTATGACAATGCTTATTAAATAAAATAAAGGATCATGTGCTTTACCTCCATAAAAAATATAATTCAAGATGAAAACTTTGACAATACTATTTATGAAAATAAAGAAAAATGTGAACTTTTAAATAAATATTGTAGTTTGATATCAACATTGGATGAGGAAAATGTCCCGCTTCCAAGTTTTTAAAATAAAACAGCAAGCACAGTAGAAAGAGGGGAGGCAAGGGGAGGGGTGTGTGTCACATAACAGCCTAACAGCAAATTGATTTTTCCAATAACAGATAACAGATAATTCAAATAAGTGACAACAGCTAACAGTGTATATCAAGTCAATAACAGCTAACATATTAATGTAAAACTTGGATAACAGTCATCATATTCAATAAAATTTTCTTGTGGAGAAGATAAACTTTCATAGGCCATCATTGTTCATAAACATGTTCATTGACTTCATTATCAACAAGTATGGATCGTATTGCAAGGCAATACCAAGTCCCCTAACGGTAGGACAAGGCATTATTACACTAGCATAAATGGTAAAATATATTTTCTAAGTCCAAGGCCCATAACTATGTCAAAAATCAGTGGACCGGAACCAAACTTTCACTTGGTCTATAACTCATAATGGTAGACTCACATACAAAATATCAGATCAATACCTGTAATGCTTTAGAAAATAAATGCGGAAAACTGATATTTTACTAATATTTTCAAAGTCCAAGGCCCAAAACTCTGTCAAAAATCAGTGGAACGGAAGCAGACTTTATCTTGGTCTGTAACTCACTAAGGTAGACTCACATACAATATATCAGATCAATATCTCCAAGAGTTTAGAAAAAAAGTGCGGAAAACTGATGCTTGACTGACATCGTCGGTAGGTGACTAAAAAGTACTTTATTTGTTACCCATTATCACTGTACAAGGCGAAAAATACAAAAGCCCTAAACTTTTTTTAATGTCTTGGATTAGGCTAGTTGAATTTTTCAGACACTTTTACAGTTCTACCCACTCTAGTAGTAACGGCTCGCATGAAGTCTAATTCTTTTCGTAAATAAAATTATTGAGTCCTATCTCAGAACTGACAAACTCAAATGCCAGAAGAAGTATTGTCTTAGTGATGCTAAGAATGAAATGCGCAGTTGAATATGTATTACATTGTCTTACTGCTTTGT
>MJUU01064262.1:49934-65439 GCA_002080025.1 Modiolus philippinarum | reverse complement strand
AACAAATTGCAGTACAGGTATATAGTCTGTTAATATAGCACTCTAGCAATACGAAATCTTGTTTGTTTGCAGGATGCCAACGAATGTTATTTCCTGTAGAGAAGGTCTGACTGCATAGTTTTACTTTAAGATTAAAAAACGACATATCTCCGAAAAACTTATTTGAAGTATATCATAATATTTGTATGTTAACAAGATTGAAGATAATGGTAAACATTTCATAGGGTGCGAAAAACGCAGGAAATCTTTAACCCCGCGCATTTCCAGATTTTTGAATATTTTAAGTATCTTTTGTGACTTCATCCTCATAAATAACTAATACCGAAGTTACTGGGAATTTATTTTCTGCATATGCGCATTTCGACAACTTATGTCTCTTCAGTGCAGATAAAATCTAAACGTTTGGAAGACCATTAACTCAAAGATGTTTAAAAACTGATAGAGAACAAATAACCAATATGATCTGAATGTGAAGCCAAAATCAGCTAAGGACAGAGCTTTGCGTGAGGGAGATACTCCTTAGTTTTCAACAAAATTTACAAAAATTAAGATATTGCAAGGTTCCAAATAGAATCGGGTTTCGGGTCAGCACCGAAGTTCTGACTACCGGGCTGGTGAATACCTTCGGGGCTAACAGTCCATCAGCAGTGGCATCGACCCAGTGGTAACAAATAACTAAATACCGAAGTTACTGAGAATTTAATTGTGCAATCGGAGAACTTTCTGAGTATTCAGCAAGTTTCATAAGGTACAGCATATTTTTATTTCAAGTCTCAAAATCAGTTATAAGGTACACATTTGTGAACTCGGGAGCATAATCTGATGCGCCGATTAGCATCTTCTGCCCTGGTAGCATCACTCGTCCAGTATTTTGATATTTGTCACGTTAGAAGTGATATTTGCAAAAGGAAAAATCGTTACTAGGAACAAGTCGAGACCAATAGTGCAAATCTGTAATCTGTAATCCTATATTTTTTGCCAGTTTAGGCACACCTCCGTTCGGAGTAAGTCAATAGCAAAATTCCTCCATCAGTAATATCACAGAATTATAGTTAAAAAATATCACAAATCCATCACCACAAATTACGGGTAAAAACTGTTTATATACGGGCTACTATAAAATCAAAAATGAGCAATAGCTCCTCAGTTCAGGCACACGACAAATCAATCCAAGCACATCTATCTGGCATAACTAAAAGTTATTCTTCTTTGACAATGTTTGTCTCTTCTCTAATTCAATATATCTTTTAGTATGAAGTTTATAGATGAGGGCTCTACATGCTGGCTCAATATAATTATTAATAAAGCAACTAAGCTCTCTATGTTGAGTTGCACTACAGTATTCAAGCTGTTGATATGGGTTGAATATCGCTCTATTAGACTGTAAGATATATGCCCCTGTTGCAATTTTCACACGGGCAGGAATTCTGTTGACATCCCTAATACAGCATGTATTAGTGCATAGCAATGGGTGAATCTTCCCGATATTATAACTGTCCTCTATATATTTCAATGTAGGGTACTAACGGGTAATGTCGTTGATTCTATTTTTCCAATAGTCATGGACTTTTTCCTTTATCATTGATTTCCATCTTGATTTTGTCAGAGGCTGTTGTAAAAATTGATGGCACTGATGAATATCATATTTAATGCAGATTTTCTTAATGTCCATAAACCAACTGTGACTATTTCCATTTTTTGATAACAACTGTCTATCTGCTAGCTGCCACTCCACAGAACTTTTTTTGGCTCTGGTAATATTACCAAACATGGTTAATGCTTTGAGGTGTATTTCAGCCTCAATCGGAAGTAAACCACTAAGTATGTAAATGGCAGGATCTCCCACGTTGTTTGGTAGACTTAACAGTTGTTTTAATAACTTCTTGAAATACGATTGCAGACTTTCCAGATTTTTCCCTGACGGAATAACGATCTCGAGACCATATGTCAGTACAGGCAAAACGTAAGCTTTTAGCACCGAAATAATAGTTTCGGGGTCAAGTCCATTTCTACCATGAAATCCTGAGCCCATCAAGCTGTATGTTGTTCTCCTAGCTTTCTTGATGTTTTCATTTACAGTCAGCTTTGCGGAGTCATGGTCACATCTATGAATTCCAATATGTGTAGTTGTAGAAACTACTGGCATGTAGTTGTTGTTAATGGTCCAAAATTCAGAGCCCATATCTACAGATTTTGAAGATTTCACTGGCAATATTACACTCTTTGCTGGCTGAATGTATAGCCTTCCCTTCTGCTGTAATTTACAACAATGTCAATCAACATCTGAAGTTCTAGCGGATTGTTTGATATAAGTGCAACATCATCAGGACAGGTAGGTGTACAACAGTTTATATTTCCAATGTGTCCGCCTAGACCAGTTTGACTTAGTATGTCCAGAAGTGGGTTCACATATATTTTGTATAAATCGGCACTTATAGCACCACCTTGGCGAACACCTTGTTCAATTGGAAAGAATTCTGACATACATCCGTTCCATTTTACACAGGTTGATGCATCGTTGTACAAACTGTTTAGCAGTAGGATAGACTGTTCTGACATACCAGTTTGATATAGTCTCCTTATTAAATTCGCGTGTATTACGACATCAAAGGCGGACTTACTATCCATTAATGCTATATATGTTGGCAATTGGAGATCTTTATTTTCTCTCTCAAATTCCTCGATAAATAGATCACACAATAACGGACTAGTGTCTTCCGTGAATCCTCTCTGCAGCGGGTTTTGTTTTTCCAGTATTTTAGGATTCTCTCTGATTTTAATGATCTTTTCAATAAGTTTTGAATATGTTGGAGTCACGGTTATACCTCTGTAGAATTTTGCATTTCTATGATCTCCTTTATTTTTATACACAGGAAATAGTGTTCCAATTTAAGTATATCCGAAATGTCACCTAACTCAAATATTTTATTAAATAGCTTTTGGAGAAACTGGAATAATGACTTGCCACCATATAAAATATTTTCGGCTTTAATTCCATAGTAGTCTGCTGCCTTGTTCCTATTTAAACTCATAACTGCAGTTTTCATTTCATCCTCAGTAATTGGATCATGCTTGAAGTTCGTTTTGCATAGTTCCAAGATGACATCTACTTCCTTCTTTACATCATTTATAAATTTGGAATCGTAGTTGTCGTTTTCAGTTTTCATAGCTACATTTCCGAAATATGTTCTCCATCCAATCATCCAATCATTATGTTTTCATTATTATAGATTTCACCTTCTACAGTGAGATATTCTATTGGTTTTGAAATCTGCCCTCTTTGTCTTCTTTGTCTTCTAATTAGTTTATAAAATGTGTTTCTATCCGATGACCTAGCTTGTAGAAGTTCCTGCCGAATGCTCATTCTTTTCCTTGCAATTTCAACCCTACATTCCTGCCGCAATAGTTTGGTGGTTCTTTTCCCTTAAATAATGGTTCATGGGGGTCATCTGGTCTCCCTTCTTCTTTCCATCTAAAGAAAGCTGTTTTCTTGGCAGTTAATGCCTTACGAATATTGTCGTTCATTACTTTTAATTTTGGCCTTCTCTTGCTCTTTATGGTGCTGCGTTGTTAGCTGACTTAAGAAGTATTTCATTCAAATTGTGTAAAGTTTTTGTGATGTCATCTATGGTATCAGACTCGGATGTTAAATCCACTAGATAATTCTAAACATAATTCTCATATTTTTCCATGTCAATTTTGTCCCAATGATTTTTCTATATTATTGAAAAACTAACCGGCGATACTTTTTTTTCTCATTTTAGTGGATACTGCCGATGTTTTTACGTAGGTTGATCTGAATGTTGACAGAAATCTTTTTCTGTATGGCTTATATTTTTTTGGTTATTTTCTTTCAGTGCAGAATACTTTAATATTTTTACATTCTTTGTTTTTCAATTTCAGATTATGATGAATGCCAGTCTTCTCCTTGTCAAAACGGTGGAACATTTAATAATCTTGTTGTAACTGCACTGATGGATACGAAGGAACATTTTGTGAAAAAGGTAAAATGAGAAACCAAAGTATAATATGTAGGTCTCCTTTGGCTTAAAGTCATCCGGGTACTCGTGCAGTATTAACATTTTGATGAAATCATATTTTAAGTCCATTTTGACGTAAACTGACGTAAAATATAATTTTACCAAAGTGTTAACGCCATTATCGTCGATTGTCAAATGTCTCGTGGCGTTTTGATTTCTTGTCGTTATACCCAGCACCTGAATCGGTTTTCAGGGGCTTCGGCTACAGAGCTGCCGGGCGCGTCCCCAGGTGGTGGATAGGGGAATGCCCTGTCTATGCGGGGTAGTCAGGTCATAATACGGAAAGCCTGACCGCGAACCATTGTAGCCAAACTGTGTGGAGAAACGCCACGCTCCATGCAGTATAAAGACCCCTTCAATATTTCTCTAAAGAGAGCAGACGCACTGGGTGTCGTATGGAAGGCTAAATTTCCTGCCCCTACCCATTTCTCCAATTTTCCAGTGGCAGTCAAAAGTCGTTGCCCAGGTTGTCCCTTCCACCTTTATTTCTTTCTTCTGATACTTTCAATTTTTTGAATTGATTAACTTGTTCTCGTCCTGATATAGCTGAAATATTGCTCATTGGACGTTAAACTCTAACTAATCAATCAATCAATCTTGTCGTTATATGACACGAACTACACACCATCTTTTCCATGTTTGAAACACATATGTTAATTGACAGTCAAAACCAATGTTATGCAGCACTTGTGTGACGGAAATGCCTTTCGTGTACATACAAGATTGTGGGAACCAGTTCAAAATTTGAGTACCCTACATTCAGATTCACAGCAAAGACCCAGGAAGACATTTGATTGGTTTATATTGTTGAAATTATTTCCACACTGATGAATTATCCAAGTTTTTAAAGTAACGAAACATTTTGATAAAGAGTATTTACATTGAGGGGAAAGAAACACGTATTTGTATATAGAGTTATAAGTATTACACATTATATTGCTCTTATCTTTCGGAGAACCGAAAATAACCTGTCATACCTCGAAAATTAATACTTAGGTCTTAATATCCTGTCCATCCTATATTGCATAATAATGGACTCGTCCGGAAGTATATAAAGAAGCTAGATCCAGGTCTCATCGTCAGTGTGTTGACCATCGTGAATGTGTAACATCGGATCTGTGTATATAAGAAGGCTTATTCTTTGGAAATAGTGATTCCAAGTGATAGTAAAATATTTATGATATATTTTCGTAATTCCGGAATACAGTAATATCAAAGGATAAGGCAAGTTGACTTGTTAAATGTGCAATTGGCAACCACTGACCATTGTCTTGTCATATTGTAAAGCGAATGTCTACTGTTATTGTGAAGTGCGCTTTTGGAAACTGTAAATAACTTTGGTTCTTTGGCATCTTGTGTTCTGTTTGATAAGTGATATTCTGCATTCTCGACAGTGCATATTGCTTTTAGCAATTTGACAGTGCATATTACTAGTGGCAATTTGACAGGGCAAATGTCACATAGTGTTTACATTCAAAGGATACTGTATATAGTGTATATAATATTTGTAGAGTTTAGACTACTGACCGTTCAAGTAGCCTTTTTGATATTGTGTTCAAGAAATTGTCAGATTGCTAGGTAATATGACCTGGCTATTTGAACTGTGCATTTAGACCTGGCAATTTGAATAGTGCATTTTGCAATATTGTGTTTTTGTGTTGAATAGAAGTTGCACATAATCTCTTTGGATCATTTATTATATTTATACTGGTGAATCAATCATTCTTCGGATAGTGATATTCCGGAGTGCCATTTGACATTTTCATTTTGCTATGTGCCGTGTTATGATCATTTTGATACTGTACATTGTGACGTTTCTTTAAGTTCCTTTTGAAGACAAAAATGATGTGCTTTCCATATAAATATAGAAGTTTTTGTGCGCATTTTTGTAAATTTCAAGAACACAGTGCATATTTTATTTGATTTCATTTGTATATAGTTCAAAGTGCATTGTGGTAATTTGACGCTAAGCAAGTGTTGAATTCTTTGTGGCAAATTGCTTGTATATTCTAGAAACCGGAATCCGGAGTTATTCTGGTAACGAACCTCTTTTGACCGCTCTAGGTTCCTTTACACGTTACAAATTTGGTGGCAGCTGGTGGGATTCCCAAGTTTCTACCACTGATTTTAGACTTATGTTCATTTGATATATGAATATGAATTCCGTTTTGTATGATGTAGTGTATATGATCTATGTGTAGTCCTTCGGATGAGACTATAAACCGAGGTCCCGTGTTCAGGTCCGTCACATCCTGTGCACGTAAAAGACCCCTCCTCGGTTCCTAGGCGCCGATGCTGAGACAAAATTTATTAGGGCTTAAAATTTATTCTTTGGCAGTGACATTCCAAATTGAAGACTTTATCATTAGTTACTGTGTGTGATAAGAGAAGCAAATAGAAAGGACATGGATAATTTCAAAATTGGTTTCAATTTGGTATTTCGAACAGTAAGAAGAATCTCACGTACTGTGTTTATGTTAAAGAAGATCAATCCAAATGTGATGTGGCTGAGAAATTGGACATCTTGGTAGACTATGAATCTACGGGTAGCGCCTTTTGGTGTCATCAGGGTAGAT
Organism: Modiolus philippinarum; assembly: GCA_002080025.1. Lineage (NCBI taxonomy): Eukaryota > Metazoa > Mollusca > Bivalvia > Mytilida > Modiolidae > Modiolus > Modiolus philippinarum. Next base: position 58,823 of record MJUU01064262.1, on the reverse strand, counting down.
CTGATGGACATTTTTAAGTGTTGCCTGGCACTGTCAGATGGGTATAGTGCCTGGCAGAGGCCAGAGGAATGATAGCTTGAGGTCTATAGGATCAGAAGCTAACTTGTACCAAGTTGATTTGGTATTGTGAATTGGCAAAGCGAGATGAGGCTTTGTCTTGATGTTGTTGTATGTCCAATGGAAATCGCGTCTAACATGAGATAGAGTTTGGGTTTGAAAAAGAACCACCAAGAAGATGAATTCTCGGCATTAGTGATTTGTATCTAAGGAGTCATGCGAGGACGCATGACATTTGAGGCGTGGGTAATGTGACGGAAATGCCTTTCGTGTACATACAAGATTTTGGGAACCAGTTCAAAATTTGAGTACCCTACATTCAGATTCACAGCAAAGACCCAGGAAGACATTTGAGTGGTTTATATTGTTGAAATTATTTCCACACTGATGAATTATCCAAGTTTTTAAAGTAACGAAACATTTTGATAAAGAGTATTTACATTGTGGGGAAAGAAACACGTATTTGTATATAGAGTTATAAGTATTACACATTATATTGCTCCTTTCTTTCGGGGAACCGAAAATAACCTGTCATACCTCGAAAATTAATACTTAGGTCTTAATATCCTGTCCACCCTATATTGCATAATAATGGACTCGTCCGGAGCCAAATCCAGGTCTCATCGTCAGTGTATTGACCATCGTGAATATGTAACATCGGATCTGTGTATATAAGAAGGCTTATTCTTTGGAAATAGTGATTCCAAGTGATAGTAAAATATTTATGATATATTTTCGTAATTCCGGAATACAGTAATATCAAAGGATAAGGCAAGTTGACTTGTTAAATGTGCAATTGGCAACCACTGACCATTGTCTTGTCATATTGTAAAGCGAATGTCTACTGTTATTGTGAAGTGCGCTTTTGGAAACTGTAAATAACTTTGGCTCTTTGGCATCTTGTGTTCTGTTTGATAAGTGATATTCTGCATTCTCGACAGTGCATATTGCTTTCAGCAATTTGACAGTGCATATTGCTAGTGGCAATTTGACAGGGCAAATGTCACATAGTGTTTACATTCAAAGGATACTGTATATAGTGTATATAATATTTGTAGAGTTTAGACTACTGACCGTTCAAGTAGCCTTTTTGATATTGTGTTCAAGAAAGTGTCAGATTGCTAGGTAATATGACCTGGCTATTTGAACTGTGCATTTAGACCTGGCAATTTGAATAGTGCAATTTGCAATATTGTGTTTTTGCGTTGCATAGAAGTTGCACAGGATCTCTTTGAATCATTTATTATATTTATACTGGTGAATCAATCATTCTTCGGATAGTGATATTCCGAAGTGCCATTTGACATTTTCATTTTGCTATGTGCCGTGTTATGATCATTTTGATACTGTACATTGTGACGTTTCTTTAAGTTCCTTTTAAAGACAAAAATGATGTGCTTTCCATATTTATAGATTTCAAGAACACAGTGCATATTTTTATTTGATTTCATTTGTATATAGTTCAAAGTGCATTGTGGTAATTTGACGCTAAGCAAGTGTTGAATTCTTTGTGGCAAATTGCTTGTATATTCTAGATACCGGAATCCGGAGTTATTCTGGTAACGAACCTCTTTTGACCGCTCTAGGTTCCTTTACACGTTACACTTGCATGTGAAAAATACATTTTATAGCACATCGTGTTAATGATTATATCAGTATATAAAAGGATTTCAGTTTGAAAGAATGGCAGATTTCTGTTTTTGTTCGATGCAGGCTACTTGAATATCTATTCAATTGCAGATCATGATGAATGCCAGTCTTCTCCTTGTCAAAACGGTGGAACCTGTAATAATCTTTTTAACCAGTTTACATGTAACTGTACAGATGGATACAAAGGAGAGTTTTGTGAAAATGGTAAAGTTATTGTAACCAATAATTGAATTATCTGCATACATAAAATATGTTCAGAAGTTTCATTTTGATGGAAAAAATGTTTTTGGAACAATTTTAATACGGATGTTTGAATTCTTGATGTTTTTCCAAAAGTCGTTTATACCATCTTTCCAGTGTTTGGAATACATCTTTTTATTGTCCTTTCTGTTTTGAGAATCACAGAAGCTATTATTTACTACTTTTACGTAAATAATCAAATTGTTTAGTAGATCTTGTTAATATTTAGATAAAAAGGTTTTCAATAAAAAAAATAGAATATTCTGATTTTTTTTTGTATTTCAATGCAGAATTCTCCAATATCAATATATTCTTGTTATACAATTTCAGATTTTGATGAATGTCAGTCTTCTCCTTGTCAAAATGGTGGAACACGTAATAATATTTTTAACCAGTTTACATGTAACTGTACCGATGGATACGAAGGAGAGACTTGTGAAAATTGAAGTTACTAACGTAGAATTTGTATTTAAAATAGGCATTTCTCGAAACTAAATTTACAGTAAATCTGGTATTATATTATTTATTACCAATGAGCATATCCCTTTGTATTGCTGGTTAACTATCCCGAATGCTATTTACCAACCCAATAGGCAGTACTTCGGTCTTGGCTCAAAACAGTTTGTTCTTTCAAACTTCCAATATCTTAACTGAAGAACTTGTTGATTAAACATAGGAATACCTCTGTCGTTCAAATTTCTGTCCTTTGCTTATTTTGTTTTTTTTCAAGGATCTTATTGGTTTTTTTTGTTTTCTTAAGCCTTTTTTCAATTGTTATCGTTTATGGTAGGTAGAATCTTTTGATTTGATCTGGTCAAAGTGTCCATCTTATTTGTGGAAATGGCCATTAATAGAGATAAACTTCGCGGTTCTGCGGTATTATGTTATTTATAAGTTTCTTGTATCTTTAATGAAAGGATGTGGAGTAAATGCACATGAGACAAACTCTTTACAAACATATGGGAAAATCTAGCAATGTTACAACGCTTTTATCAATGTTCTTCATCTTAGAATATTTCTTATTTTGTTTTGCATTTCTGTGCAGAATACTTTAATGTGTATAAAATTTCTGTTATACAATTTCAGATTATGATGAATGTCAGTCTTTTCCGTGTCAAAATGGTGGAACGTGTAATAATCTATCTAACAACTTTACATGTAACTGTACTGATGGGTACGAAGGAGAGCTTTGTGAAAAAGGTAAGGTAAAATGGAAGTTACCAACATAACCATGTACCATCGCACACAGGATATAGGTAACAGGACTGGTTTTCAGTTCAAATTACATTGACTGTTAACATGAGTGTACGTTGGTTTCAGTGTAGCTATAAACTGGATCCACGTGCACTAATGATTGATTTCATTAAAAGTTTAACCGAAAACCAGTCTTGGTACCTATATCCTGTGTACGATGATTCACGATGAAAATAGAATTAGTATCTGCCGTAATTAAATTTACAATTAATTTGGTAATATATTATTTATTACCACTGGGCTGATGCCTCTATAGATGAACTGATATTCACTGAGGCAATTTTCAAACCCAGTTCGCAGTTCTTCGGTTATGGCCAAAAACGGTTGAACTTCCTAACTTCACTTCATGGTGACTTCAAGATGAAGAACAACAATAAAAGTGTTGTTCCTTTGCTTGTTTTTTACCATGTATTTGTAGAGACTTTGTCTCATGTGCATTTACTCCATATCCTTTTATTCACCATTTCCAATATCAAAATTTTATAAATTGTTTATTAAACATCGGTATTTCTCCCTTGTGCTAGCTCCGTCTTTGCTCATTTTGGTTTTCTATATTTTGAGCCTATATATATTGTTTTTTTTTGGTTCTCTTTGAGCTTTTTACACATATTATCGTTAATAGTCGTCAGAATCTTTTGATTTGATCTGGTCGAAAAGGCCATCTTAGTTGTGGAAATGGCAATTTGCAGAAATAAACTTACTTCGATATTATGTTATTTGCAAGTGTCTTTTATCTTTGAGACACCACGAAGAATGAACCATATTCAGAATAAATAATGAAAGGATGTGGAGTAAATACACACGAGACGAACTCCCTACAAACACATAACAAAATGAAGCGATGAAACAAAGCTTTTATTATTGTTCTTCATCTTGAAGTCACCAAGAGGTATTCAACGATGAGCATTGCGCATACATCATAGTAAGTTCAAAAAGTCTATTTTTAAAGAAAAAATATGACGTCACAAAATTGAAAGCTCAGCTGTAATGTTTCAGCTCTGGTCGTTTTGAATTTTTGCTTTTAAATGTCCGGATATACAAATCATATTTTCTATGTTTGAAATGTATCATGCAATTGAACTTACTGCCGTGACAGTCATCGCCGTTATGTATTACTTGTACGTAAAAATATAAAAATTAAAACCGCTGATATGGGCCGTCTTAAATATAAGTTATAAGAATAGCTCATTTTCGAAGGTCTCATGATGAATACAAGATGAAGTATAGCAATGAAAGCGTTGTCCCATTGCTTGTTTTTACCATGTGTTTGTAGAAAGTTTGTCTCAAGTCCATTTAGCCCATGTCTTTCACTGTTTACTTGTAGCACATCTTGTTTATATTTAGATCAGGTGGTTTTCAATAGTGAAGAATGGAACGTCTCTTATTTTACTTTAATATGTATGAAATTTCTGGTATACAATTTCAGATTATGATGAGTGTCAGTCCTCTCCTTGTCAACACGGGGGATCGTGTAATAATGTTTTCAACAACTTTACATGTACCTGCACTGATGGGTACGAAGGAATGTTTTGTGAAAAGGGTAAAATTGGGGTAACCAATATACATAATTTGTTTGTCTTTTTGCGTTTGAGACTTGCAGGTGCATGTACAATATAGAAGTCTCATAAAGAAGGAAAAATGTGATTTCAGAAAAATTGTAACGCTATAATCCTCGAGCTCGGTTGTCATGTATTATTTGGGGGCATTTTAAATTTAATAGACCTATAGCCTCATTATCGTCATTAACTTAGAAAATTATGCAAAAATCTATTAAATATTCATTTTCCATTCTGTTTTACCGACAAGCCCTCAACCAACTCATACATATTTGAACAATGGGAACACCTTATCCCAAAATGTTGATTTGAAGAATCGAACCATACAAAATGAAGTAATAACTAAATACCGAAGTTACTGTGAACTTACTTTCTGCATATGCACATTTCGACAACTTATGTCTCTTCAGTGCAGATAAAATCTAAACGCTTGGAAGACCAGAAACTCAAAGATGTTTAAAAACTGAGAGAACAAATAACCAATATAATTTAAATGTATAGCAAAATCAGCTAAGGACAGAGCTTTGAATGAGGGAGATACAAAGTAAGTAACAAAATACCGAAGTTACTTTTAATTTAATGATATGCGCATTTCGATAACTGATGTCTCATTAGTGCAGATCCAATACACTTGGAAGTTCATTAACCGAAAAACGTGTAAAAGCTGATAGAAATCAAATAACCAAAATGTTCTAAATAGAAAAGCCAAAATTTAGCTAAGGACAGAGCTATGCCTTAGGGAAATACTCCTTAGTTTTAAACATAATTTTGTAAAATTTAGATATTGCAAAGTTCAAAAAATTCCGTAAATAATTGATCGACCGATTGTTGTCATATAGAAACAGCCATGTAAAACTTAGAAAAATAATACTTTCAAAAACACCAGTTTATCTATGGGAAACTGAAAACTTTCTCATCGTACCATATAGTGTAAAATGTATATTTATCAGATCTAATTTGATTATGATGATGTTGGAGTGTGTCCTTTTCAAAGTTAAAGTGTGTAATAATTGATGTAAACATTTACATCAGTTTTATCATTTCTGTGTTTTTGATCAATTATGAATAATATATATGCTGACTAATTGTATATTAATTGTTTTGTGTATATTTCGTGTATTGGAGTGTCGCGTTATATGCATGGGACTGCAGCTACGTTGTTGGGACAGAGTACCAATACGCTGCTGTGTAGTATTTTTGAAAAAAAAAACATCGATTCTTTCAAAATTTCATTTTTTTTCATATGCATCATCAATAAGTTATGCAACAATTTCTTATACAGAAAAGTTCATTTTACATTACTACTCCATCCAATATAACATATTAAAAGCATTGATGCTTTTATGCCCGCGCGCATGCACACACGCACACACAAGAAATCCTGTGTAGCACTTGTATACCAATGTCACTTGGTCTATTTCAAATTTATGATATTTTAGGCACGAAGAATTCCGAATCTATTGTGCAAGTTATAACAAAACTTGTACTGTGTATTGCATATCATTTGTATATAATGTTGTTATTGTAGGACTCACAGCTTATGCTTTTTTACTAATATTAATATGTTTCATACTGCTTATGTATTAACTGAAACATTTTTATTCAGATAATAATTTTGATAAAAATATTCAATTTTGTGCATATTAATTCATGTCTAGTGTGTAGATTTAGTCAATGAGTCAATACGTTTTGACATTTTGAAACTAAACGAATTATATGTGTTTATCAACGATATCGTTGTTGATGTTGTAATTCTGTAGTTTGCAACATGCTAATTTTAAAATTTTTTTTTATCGAATTCCATCGAGACATAAAGTTTATTATGGAACTATTAATCTAGTAAAATACATTTCTTTTATGTATAGAAGTTGAAATTCTTCAAATTAAATTCTAGCATTCACAGTACTGCAAATACAATGTCGAGAAGCATTTTAATTGCAGGCGATTCATACCCAAAGCTGCTCATTTAGGTTGTTTAGGTTGCAAACAACAATACTTTAGTTCTATGTGTACTTGCTGCCAGATGTTTTAGAAATGTCAAAGATTCAAGATCTAAAGAAGTAAGTAGTATTGAATACCATTAGCCAAATTGTTTGATCAGTTACTTAATACAGAGATTACTGTATATTCAGTTCCATCTGATGGCTATTTCAACAACTTATGTCTTGTCAGTGAAGATGAAGTCGAAAATCAAAATCCTGAAAAAAATGTATCAGCGCTGATAGGAAACAAATAGTGAAAACATGTTTTTGATTTATAGAGACTGTCTCGTGTGCAATTACTCCACATAATTGCAGTCAGCATTCGCTTTTATCAAACTTTAAACCCCTTAGAAATATTTAGGCTTCATTGCGTGTGATGCACTCGACAGATGTCTTTGATACTAGATTTGTCTACCTATTTCGATATTTTTTGTAATATGTATTTCTTTATGGCTAATTGTCGTTATGATTTTCAATGTCATTTAATTCTAATACTGCTGACGAGAGGTTACTGCTTGAAACAAGGTTACAGCATAACAAAATGTACTGTTTTAGGCAACATCGGTGTTTCAGTATTTCGAAACCGGAATGAAACGCTAAAAAATTGAAAGTAATGTGTTGTCATCAATTTTAGCAAAATTTGAAGCGTTTTGCTCTTTGATCTTTGGAGTTTTTATAAAGCAGTTTTTTTTATACAAAACCTTCAAAAGATAAGGTAACAACACTTTGCGAAGTTAATTAATTCATCTTTTTATAGCGCCGTTCATTCATTTACATTTCAATATATTTACTTGGGCCGACGTGCGACGCAAGAATTTCCTTATTCAGGTCAATGGCATTTTTTTCCTATAGATGTGACTCGATTAAGTGCCTTATTTAGGCCAACAAGGCAATATCTAATTTTAAGAAAATTTTGTTCAAAACTAATGAGCATCTCCCTCCTGTATAGCTCTGTACTTAGCCAATTTTTGGCTTTCCTATTTCGATTCTATTTGTGCTTTGTTCTTTATCAGATTTTACACATGATTTTGTTCAAAGATTTCCGAATGTTTTTATGTGATCTGCACATAAGAGACATAAGTTGACGAAATGTGCATATATACAAACTAAATTCACAGTAACTTTAGTATTTCGTTAGTTATTCATAATACAGCCAGAATTAAGCAGACATAAAACATAATGCAAAGGAAAAATAAAATTAACTTTATGTCTTTCCAGAATTGAGGCATCAGTGTCAAAGAAGTATGTACAAGAGAAATATCGCAACCGTAGGTGCGACTTCAGATCAGTTCTAGTTCAAATCTCATATCCCTTTATACATGTCCTTAAATTAAAAAAAACATATAGTGTGGTGCTTCACATGCAAGTTGCAGCATGGTAAGCTGGATTGATTACCTTACGATAAATAATTATTCAAGCATAACACAAATTACACATCACGGGTTTCCAATACTTAAAAACTTTTAAAAGTGTAAAGAATTTTGACCAATTAAATTAAACTGCTGTAATCTTTTACTTCCTATATATTGAACAATGATTTAAACAATATACAATAAGTAAAAAAAAATCTATTGAATGAATTATTGGTTTTTCGACAACTGCATATCGGATCATATTTGTATTATTTCATTTGGGATAGATATTAAAATATTTAAGGAGGTAAGATATTGAAAATATGATAAAAAATCTCAATCGTACGACTTTTATTCTATAACAATCTTAATAAATAATTCTGTTTTATTATGTAGTTCCGGTATTTTTGTCATTGCAAACCACGTGATGGATGCAACTGCTGCCACACAACCCAATAGTCAGACTTGTCTGATCTGAAAATTTTACATGGCATTTTATAGAAATTAACTGTTTTCATCAATTTTCACCCTTGAATTACTTCCTTGTTCTGAACTCGATTTATATCATTGCTAATGGATGCGGCCTCCTATTTCGTTATTTTAGGCATTGAGCACTTCATTCGTATTATGGCATTCCATATTATTTGATTCAAATACTTTAAATGACAGGTTAATGAGAAATCCCGAGGGGGTGGGGGGGGGGGGGGGGGGGGGGTAACTTCGTATATTATCAGGTAGGGATGTGCCAAATCGAACTCGAAATCATACCTCGAATTTATATACTCACGCACGTAAAAC
>MJUU01064262.1:30087-42648 GCA_002080025.1 Modiolus philippinarum | reverse complement strand
CAAAGCCATGTTTACTTTGGTAAGATAATCGCACCAAAATATAACAATGTTGATAAAAGTTGAAGATACCTAGTCGACAATTTATGATGCTCGTTAGAGTCGATTTTCATGAGATATGTGTAGGGATGTAGTGATAAAAGATTAATCAAAATATCTGTAAAAGGTTACCTTATTTATTTTGATTTCAGTTACATAATGAAATGTCAAGAGAGTACTACTGTGGACTTGGACATTCATGTACAGCAGGACAATCGTGTTATTTGTCGACACCATGTCCGGCCCATTACACACTTGGATGTACAGGTAATGTCCTTGGGCTCTTTTACGAAGGGTGGTAGATCGATACTTGCCAGAAAACTGACATTATAATGATTCGAATTTTGTGTCGCCTGTTGTAAGCCGAGTCGACATATAGGTATTACTATCCGTCGTTTTACGTCGTCGTCCTACATCGTCTGTCAGTTTTTGTATCTGCCACTCCTTCAAAAATGCTTGTCCAATTCCTACCAAACTTTAAGTATATGTCGTTCACCTGGTGTTGTTGTGCAACTGATACTAAGATTTTTGGTTTTACAGATTTTAGAGGTTCATGGAACCAAATTGACTCATCTGTTAATCTGGTTAATTGATCCAAAACTTCGTCATAACTATAAGTCAGATCCTAATTTACTCGCAGGATATGTTGTTCACCTGATGTAGTTGTGCATGAGGCTAATAACGAAATAACCGAACAAAATAGGACCTGTAAGTCTCGTACAACTTTTGAACTTCCGGGATCAAACATTGTACCCGGAAGTTACATTTTAAACATAGATATATGACGTTTCAAAGAAAAATTTGAACGTCATAATCCTCTGACGTCATGTTTTGGCGGCAAACGTTTTCGAATTGCCTGTTTATCGTTGATTCTCGTGAGTCAAATGAAGAGACTTGCAGACCCTAATTGCAAGAGCCGAAATCAAAAAGGCAAAGCAGGTGCAAAACCATCGGAGAATTGTAATGGCCCTGACTTGGAGTAGGCATAAGTCAGGAATTTATTAAACCTTTGTGTCTTTTCCTTTTTCTAGTTAGTTTACTTTATGTCTATAGGAGTCTAGGATGAGGACTTGCTTGCTTTTTGTTTAGGGGCCGACTCCGACCTGCCGTTGGGTGTGGGGTTTTCTCACCGTTCATTGAAGATCTTATGGTGGCTTTGAGTTGTTATTACTCCCCTTTGGGTCGTTGTCTCTTTGACACATTCCCTGTTTTCCTTCTTTTTTCTATTTCAAAAGAAACATGGCGAGCTTGTTTGCTTGTAAATTGTGGCATGTGATTGTATTTCCTGGCCATTGTAGGTGTTTGCTGTTATCCTGTTTTTGTAATATTATGGCGAGCCAAAACCCCTCCCATTGCGATAGCGTCCGGTAGCAACTCAACAGTAATTGCTATTAAAGGTTCGGAGACAGTGAAAGAAGTGTTCAAGCCAGTATTTAAATATCTGATAGATTTTACAGGTTTACTGAGCCAAAAATAGCTCATTTGTTAATTCAGTTTGCTTATCTGCGACTCCTTCAAAACTGTTTAGGGGACGACCATTTGATATTCTGGGGGGGGGGAGGGGGGGGCGAGGGGTGGTTGGAGGATTTTGTTTGGAAAGATTATTTTCGCCTGGCAGGTAGCAAATATTTTTATTTTCAGGTCTGTAGCAACCAAAATATTTATTTTCAACATCACAAAGGCAAAATTATTTATTTTCATTTTTCTTTTGACAAAATGTGTAGATACAGGCATTTATCATTTTTTCATTTTGCATGATGGCTGATATTGGTCAAGGGTTGATACCATGTGATATGGATTTTGGCCTTTTTTTAATCATATACTTAAACATTCCTTTTATTGAGTATGATGTCAGGCCATTTTGACGTTTATGTTGTTCAATCAATATCATTTGACATAAGAAATACTATGTAAAAAAAAAACAAAATACACAGATTTTTTTCGTATGTATATTGCAAGACTGTTAAAATTGAAGCAGGGATTAGGGATTAGGGGACCAGGGGGGGCTGGAGGATTTTGTTTGGAAAATTTAATCCAAAATGAGTCGGAAAGAAGTACTCATTACCAAAACATATGGATATAGGAGGTCAAATCCAGTACAAAGGACATCTACTGAGTGGATTTAAATTTAAGGTTATTTGTATAACTAGAGCCTTAATGTTTATTACATATATTTTACTGAGCCTTATGTGTACAAATCTTTCATATAATAATACAGCAGAAACAAAACCACTTGAAATCCTCAAATCATCGTTTGGCAATGAATTTTCTTTTTTTGAGAACCAGTTTGTGTCCATAATTTGTCAGTTTTTGTAAAAGTTGTCCTTTTTTGGAGAGGGTATATCGATATAGCAATAGCGGAGAAATTCTTTTATCTAATTATATGTCACCAGACCATTTATTGTAAGAAAATTAATTCACATTTTTGTTCACCTCATGAATACATTGGTTTACCTTCTAAAAGGGGGAGACAACTCTGGTAAAACTAGCATTCTGTAAAATGGGAATTGTGAATATAATTACCTGAATTAAATATATAATAGATCTGAAATCAGGTGCAGATCCAGGCAATCTAAAAAGGGGGCTCCAATTAGAATTGAAAGGTAATTTCGCCAAGCGGAGCGAGACATGAAAATTTTTGGGGGTATCTTTTAGTAAAACACCAGAATATTAATTGACAAATACATGATTGTCAAAAATGGGGGTTCCAACCCCTTGAACCCCTCCACCCCCTTCTTGGATCAATAAATATGAAATTCCAAACCTTTGAAATAACATGCCATGCTGGTCCAAATTTATATAAACTTCACTTGCACGTCTTAACAAAAACAAATATATACAACTGTATTAAAGAAGGAAAGATAACAAGAAACACTTACAATGGCTGAACACCACAATCACATGTCACAATCAACCAGGGTACTGCACAAGAAAACAATAAAACTACAAGAGAAAAACATAGATAACGATAGGAACTCGGGATATATATATAAATGTAGACATTCATATATAGGATCATATAGTATTGTAACAGCCTGATATGGATAACATTCATGTGGATATTGCACAAAAGAAAGCTTTCAAAAATCGAAAACAAAGGACTGTCCTGTTTGATATATGCGAAAAACATAATCTGGCCCGAAGCGGGCCAAAAAAATTTCCTGGCTCTGGTAAAAATCTCAGGCCATCCCTGAAAATCAAACGGATCGTGCCTTAAAACATAATATTTTCAGTTTATTTTCAGTTTTGAGAAATCTTTCAAAAATATTCATTTGCAGTAGGTTGTTGGCAAAACTATTTATTTTCAAACTATCTTCATGCAGAATATTTATTTTCACAAAGCAAAATTATTCATTTTCAACATCCTCCAGCAACCCCCCCGAATATCAAATGGTCGTCCCCTTATCAGTTTCAAACCAAACTTTCAGTATTTGTTGTTTATCAGATCTGGTTGTGATTAACATTTTGCTTTTATACATTTTAGAGTCACCAAGCCAACTTGGTTCATTTGTAAATTCAAATTGTTAATCTGAGTATGTCCTTCCAAAATTAAATTCATATTGCAAACAAACTTGCAAGATGTATTTCTCCTAATCTAGAATCTGATAATTAAAATTTTAATTTTACCGATAAAGAGGTTCACTGGCCAAAAATAGCTCTTCTGTAGTGCAGGCGACATAAATGTTCCATGGAACACCAATCATTTTTTTTAAAAAGAAAAAGCGCATCTTGTGTTGCAAGATACGTTATAATTTTGATTTTGACGACATCGATAACGAGATTATAAGGCGGGACCCGTCCGGAAGAAGGTTTCATATTGCTCCGAACTCTACTTTTTGAGTTGGTTTTGGAACATCAGCATTTTGATCTGCCAAAATAGCTATCATTAGATATTCGTATCATTCACATCATTCTCAGCCATCGTAACCTCGATCTCAATGAAACTGAAAAAATACTCAGGATACAGTTTAGTTTTGAATCGAAATGCAATTTTTTTTTACAAAATTGCTTTGGAAACCTTAGAGGTTGGGTATCTAAAAGTATTCCAAATTTGTTGACATTTTAAAGAAAGGTTATTAAGATAAGGTAGAATCTATTTTCAGTCTAAACATATTCAAAATGAGGATCGTTGCTCTGAGAAAAAATGAAGAAAAATTGATTGAGCTCAAAACTGGATAAAACTCCATAGTATAATTTTATAGAATGCCTGGAATATTTAGTTTTAAATTTTACGAGATAGCGAGTATTGCCATGGAAAAGTAGAAAGCCGAAATATAAGAGAGTGCTTTAAATCGGACAAAACTTTATAGAAAAAATTGTTTGGTTTCTAGTTCTAAAACGGGTTCTTAAATGGGAGGTATACATATTTGCCTCTAAACTATTATCATTTATTTTTCACTGATTTTAGTTAGAAATTCTGTATTTTTGTATATAAAAGCAAACAATTTACGACAATTTCCCTAAAATATATCTTTTTCGTTATTTCGAAAAAGTTCATCTAATCATAAGTAAAGCTGCAAAAGAAAAGAAAAGAAAAGAAAAAAAAATAATAATACATGTAATACTGTAGAAATTCTTTTAATCGTGGACATCAAATTTCGTGGTTTTCATACATATCATTATTTCGTGGGAACTTGATTTCGTGGTTTCGAATTCTATGCATAAAACGCTAGGGAAATGTATTTCGTTGGGATAATAAGTTCCTGGTTTAAGTGAACCACGAAATCCACGAAAATTAGAACCCCACGAACAATAATATTTTCACAGTAATAAAAAAAATAAAAAAATAAAAGAATAATAATAAAATGCCATATATTTTTTTCTGTTTGTGTCATGAAAAAAAATCTAAAGAATTTTTTGCTGTTAAACATAATCTAATTACTGTTACACAAACTTTGTTTGCAGACGACCAATGCCTGTCATTCCCATGTCATAATGGCGGGACATGTAACGATACGGCAGCTGGGTATGAATGTGAATGTGTTGGAGGCTGGGATCCTGCTACAGATTGTAGTACAGGTATATAATATATAATTTTCGCGGATCGGAAATTTCGTGATTTTTTTTACAAAATTATTTGATTTTATTTTCGCGGAGTGTAATATTCACGATTTCTTTTCTTTTATTGTATAAGATCTCGTTTAAATCATATTTCGTGGTGTGCAATTTTCACAACATCTGAAAAAGTAATAACTTATACGGTAGTATCCCCATACGAGTTCCAAGTATTTGTATAGTAGGACTGACTACATACTTGCTGCTTAGGCGCGTGAAGATTGATACATATATCATGATACCACCAAACTAAATGTCCAAAACTAAAAGTCTGTAGCAGTGGCAAGTCAATTCCGATAGGTGAGACAATATGACATAAAGGCCAAGTCCAATAAGTAAAACGATACGACATTAAAGCCAAGTCTAATAGGTAAAACGATACGACATTAAAGCAAAGTCCAATAGGTGCAAACATACGATATTAAGGCCAAGTTCCATTTATAAGACAAGACAATACTACATAATTCTTGCTTTGGTTAAATGTAAATTAACCATTAACCACCATTTGAGTATACGTTTCATAGTGGTGGATTTATTTAAATTTACATCCTTGAGCTAATTTCACTGTTTTTATATGCAACTTCGGTATTTTTGTGTTTTGATTCCCAAAAAGCCATTCAATGAAGAACACTGTGATACCTATATATTCTTTGTCATACGATTTCAGATTACGATGAATGCCAGACTATTCCTTGTCAAAACGGTGGATCTTGCAATAATCTTTTTAACAACTTTACATGTAATTGCACCAACCGATACGAAGGAGACATATGCGAAAAAGGTAAATATGAATACCGAAGGTGAGTTAGAAGATGAGTTAGGTTTTGAGATTTACTTATACATTAAATTAATTCAGAAGTATTATTTTGATCGTCAAACGTGTCACATGAGTAATATAATTACTCATCATTGACTTGAGCCCTGTCAATCAAATATAATAAAACTTTTATGGCGCTTCTATCATCGATCAATATGGGGTTTAACGGATGATACAGTGCTTTTTGTCCGACAATTTTGCTTAATGTCCGAAACTTTTGCGTTTAGTCCGACGCTTTTTGTCCGATTTGCTTTTTGTCCGTCGCATTTTGTCCGATTTTGCTTTTTGTCCGACAATTTTGCTTAATGTCCGATATTTTTTGCTTTTAGTCCGTTATTTATGCAACTGAGAATGACAATTTTGCTTAAAGTCCGATATTTTTGCTTTTAGTCCGTTATTTATGCAACTGAGAATGACAATTTCGCCTCTTTGTCCGATTAATACATAAAGCAGGTTCAATAATTAAAACCAGTTGAGTCAATGAATGAGGCAATTCTGTGCCTGTCAACCCTTCACGCATGACGAAGTAGTGAGCTGTCGGTTACAATTGTTAAAGGGGACCATGCAAGGACTGTTGTGACCAAGTTTTGTTCCAATCGGCCCAGTGGTTTCAGAGAAGATCTTTAAATGAGAAGTTTACGACGGATGCAGAGCGCCAATTGATTACAAAAGATATATTGGGGAAAGTGCTGCTAAGAAACAGGAATTTCACTGTTGCAGAAGTTTCTTAAAATTTTGAAACCAAGCGTGAAAAGTATTATAGATGTGCTAGCACTGGTGTTGTGCTGGTTGTAGTGTCATTGGTATCTTTATTTTCGAGTTCATACATGTATAGGTGTATTAGATAATGACAATCGTTAAATTGGGAAGAAATCATGTAAAAGTTTTCAAAATGCATAGTCATGTGCAGAGAACAAATTTACAGTATGATTTTATTTATAAAATCGAAAATGAAATAATGTGTTTGGGTACTACTAGTATTTTAGCCCTTTTGGAACTAACGTGACTTCATACGAACGAAGGAATAATCCAAACTCATCGGACGACTGTGTATCATAGGTCGGCACCAAAAGAGACATAACTTTGTCAGCATCCCATAAATATTTTTGGTTCCAGTTAAATTTATTTATATACACTGTCCATGAAGGGTTGAATGTGAAATATTTAAGATCCCCACTGGTTGACATATGGGATTAGGTGTCGACTTGCCGGATACATTTTAAAGGTGACCATCCAAAGGCTAATGTAACCAAGTTGGTTCCGATTGGCTTTGATTTAAACATATTGATTTTGCTCACAAAATGCAAAGGGAATCAGACACAAGTTATTCAGAAACTAAATTTACAGTAAGTTCGGTATTTTGTTATTTATTGCAACTTATAAAAGTCTTCTTCCAAATACAATACAATTACATTAATAATAGATTGGCTTCTTCACGTTATAAGTGATCATAGAATGCTTTTCCAAAGTGTCCAATATTAATGATTCTTGCTGGCAGCCATCTTGGATTTATGTGGACTTTCGTATTTATTATTCAAAAGGACAGTTTTGAAGAAGTTTGGTTCTAACTGGGCAAGCAGTTTCAAATGATACCTTATCATATGTTTTCCGTAGGGTTCAATGTAGAACAATGGTCCTTGTTTGAATGAGACACGGACCTGTCAGATATACTATTTGAAGGGGACCATTCGAGGACTATTGTGACAAAGTTTATTTCCAAATGGATCAGGAAAGATTATATGGTTATTTAGGCTAACTTAGAATTTCTAGGTACACAGAACTTGATATGCATTTTCGCATGACCCCTCTTTGTTATAGATGCTTCGGAAAATAATATAAATTAAATTTTGTGAAACATTCCATAGAATAGGGTGATAACTCCAAAATGAGTTATTTGATTTTCCTTAACATAGCATGGTAGGTAAATATGATAATGCTGATCGTTTTATTCCCGGCATAGTTTTTAAAAATGTAAAAGTATTTGACCCCCCGGAAATATAATCAAAATGTACCCATATTTAAAGGTGTGTACGGCCCTATAGTATTTGGACCTTAGACACATTTTCAAAACAAAATACCCGGGTAATTCCTCAGACTATGCTTGCTAAAAATTACCTAAAAGGTTTCAGAGGGGAAGACTTTTTAAAAATTGAAAGACGGACGGAAAACGAACACCAACATACGGACTAACAGGTCAAATGATCTAATAAAAAAGACCAAATTTAAACCTGTGCTCCTATTTCTGAAACCGGTGGGTAACTTTGGCATCTTATTTTGAAATGGTTCAGATCAATTTATTCTTTTATTGGAACACATTTTAACAAACAAACAGGAAAAGAAATGCATCGATATCTCTTCAAAAAATAATAGCTTGCCCATTTTACCCCTTTTGTCTTTTGTTGCTCAGAAACGGTAATTTCTACCTCAAATCTGTCGACATAATAAATAAAGATTATACCATGAAGTATGTTACATTATCCAAACTCAATGAAAAATTGATCAAAATATACCGTCCAAGATGTTCAAACACCAAATCAAACGACTTGTTGGTCCAATTCCCTCCAAATGGGTTGGAAAAAATTAAAACTTCAGTCCTGGTTTGTTTGGATGCAATCTTGATGTAAGAGAATATGTGTCCACAAAGTTTGTGATGGAACAAAACGTGTCTCTCCTTTAAAAGGGGAAAACACATCGGTAATCAAATTTGAAGAGATGATGAGTCCAGGTTGAAGATAAAAAATAAAAGGGTTGTTCCATTCCTTTGTGTTACTATAAACAACGAAAGGATATGAAGTAATTGCACATAACGCAAACTCTCTACAAATACAACATGGTGAAAAATGCAATGGAAAAATTTCATTAACATTTTTCATCTTGAAATATACATGAAGCCTACAAAAACTGGCTTTGTTCATAACTCATAGTGACATCATGACGGCCCCTACCATTGCCTTGTGGGGGAAACAATTGCTTAATCTCGAACAACGCTATGTCCGTGTATCTTTTCTTGTATTCATGGATGCCGGATCGCCAACAACTGAAAATAAAGAAAATGTATCCATGGGACACGGATGCACCTGCCATACAGATATGTCGGCAAACAGGAGTAGATGAGTGACGGACTTGAAAAGGGAGACACGGTACAACTGTTCATACCAAAGCATCAGACCAAATATCAAATCATTCCTGCATACACAAGCTGAGAGATCTTTGACGAAAATTTCGGACGTACGTACGAAGCAAGGGTAAAACTTATCCCCGGCTTGTGATGAATGCCGGCTTTTGATTCGATGAAAGCCCGTTGGTACAAAGGCCATGCACCCGTCTCGTTTTTAAGAACGTTGCTAGTGTCAGTGCCATGAAATTTCTTTGTGCTAACGTCAGATATTCTATGACGTTAGTAAGTAGTAAGTAAAATTTGGGGCCAAAAACTTTATAACCTTCGGAAATCACTATACCAAAATCAAATCGCCTAAAAACATTAAGGTCTGGGGTTAGTACCTAAGGTACCATCCTCGACATGGAAATTGGGGCATTTTCTGCATATTTATCATACTTGTTAGCTCACCTGGCTAATGCCAGGGTGAGCTTTTGCCATCACTTTGCGTCCGTTGTCCGTCTGTCCGTCGTCCGTCCGTCCGTCTATCCGGCGTAAACTTTTCATTGAAAGATCTTTTCCTCTGAAACTACTGGGCCAATTGGAACCAAACTTGGCCACAATAGTCCTTTGGTGGTCCCTACAAAAAAGGTGTTTTTCAGGTCCGTGCGATATCCAAGATGGCCGCCAGCGGGAAACATAGTTTTAACATTGGACCCTGTGGAAAAACACATTCAAAGAGCTTCTTTTCTGAAACTACTATGCCATTTGGCACCAAACTTTGTAACAATAGTCCTTGGGTGCTTCCTTCTAAAATAGGGTTTTTCATGTCCATGCTATATCCAAGATGGCCGCCAGCTGGGAACATAGTTTAACATTGGACCCTATGGGAAAACACGTTCAAAGATTTTCTCCTCTGAAACTACAGGGCCAATTTGAACCAAACTTGGCCATATTAGTCCTTTGGTGGTCCCTTACAAAAAAGGTGTTATTCAGGTTTGTGTGATATCCAAGATGGCCGCCAGCGGGAAACATAGTTTTAACATTGGACCCTATGGGAAAACACATTCAAAGATCTTCGCCTCTGAAACTATTAAGCCAATTGGCACCAAACTTGGCCACAATAGTCCTTTCATGGTCCCTTACAAAAAAGGTGTTTTTCAGGTCCGCGCTATATCCAAGACGGCCGCCAGCTGGAAACATAGTTTTAACATTGGACCCTATGGGAAAACACATTCAAAGATCTTCTTCTATTAAACTACTGGACCAATTGGAACCAAACTTGGTCAAAATAGTCTTTATGTAGACCCCTGAAAAGAAAAAAAAATTTTCAGGTTCCCACTTTATCCAAGATGGCTGCCAGCGGAGAACATAGTTTAACATTGGACCCAATGGGGAACACTAACAGCGGTCTTCTCCTCTTAAACTAATTTGGCATATTGGAACTATAGTTTAATTATATACATGTATATTGGCCCTTTGACATAAAATATCTATGTTAATCAAGGACCAGGTGAGCGATACAGGCTCTTGAGAGCCTCTTGTTTTATTGCGCAACACAGATGTCGTTGAAATTTCGTACAGATTTATATCCACTGATATGTTTTTTTCGGTGCAATAAAAGGCAAAGGCGGGGATAAATCCGTTACCTACGTTTTTACCCGTAGGCATTGAGACTGTACCACCCTTCAGCACTACTGTACAGCCTTCGGCTATGCCTAAGGCTGCACAGAAGTGTTTCAGGGTGGTAAAATCAGAATGCCTACGGGTATAAACGTAGGTAACTGATACTGTACCCGTCGCCTAACGGCGGGGGCATAGAAAAGTAAACAACTGGCAAATTTATCTTAAAATCACTTTACAAAAACACTATACAAGAAGACAATCACAACATATAACCAATCACAGTGTACTCGGTCTATTTCAAAAAAGGAGGCATATTTAAATCATTGCAGATGGCGAGAGAAAAAAAATTAAGTTACCAAAATGTACAATGCCACAATTTGAAAGTATGAAGCACAATAACTGAAATATTGAGAGCTAACATCCTGGCTAGGGGAATCTTTTTATCACGGATTCCATACCGCAGGGAAGAGAAACTCCAATCTGTAACTTAAATTATTGGATACGGAGTAAATTCTGAAATACATGTTCAAACAAAGCAAGGGAACAATGTTATTCTTCATCTTGAAGTCACCATGTATTTGTATTGAATTTTTCGTGGAACTGTGCATTTACTACATATCCTATAATTGCAATAATGAATGGGAAATAGTACTAATCACTTCATTTTCCAAAATGTAAGTTAAAAAGGTTCATATGAAGAAAAAGGTTGCAGCAAATTTATGGCGCAGTTTGACAATGTATGCAATGTGATCAGCAATCCACTGTGGTTTACCTGTGATTAGATCCGATATGTATGGGAGGTAGGTTTCCTTGAAGACAAAAATCAGAATTTCTAGGACTAAACTCGCCTGTCCTACATTTCTCTCACAGAAATACATACACAACTTAGCTTCGAATAAGCAAAATGTGTTCTTCCGAGAAATTTAATTTTCCTTTGCAAAAAACAGTTTTGATGTTAGGAAATCAAGGTTTGCTGAACTAAACTATACTTTCCTACAGTAAATGTGAGTCTGCTATTAGAAATACATACAAATCTCCGCATCCAATGAGTTTGTGAAGAGTAAACTCGTGAGAGAGACACTTTTGCAAACCAAGGCAGTGTAGATGAAGTCCACGAAAACTATGTTCCCTATGTTTTGCTGAGAAAAACCGAGTTAAGCTGCATTTAGCTCATTTTTAATTCCCATGTGAACAGACGACATATAAATGGCTGACCCTAAAAACAAAAAGAATATGTCTGTGATTCCTGAGGATGAGTCCAATTTCAAAAACATAGTCACCTTAGGCAGTCGACTTTTATAAAACAACTATAGAGGTGTGGCCAAGTGTGGTTACAGTTAGGACAGAGGTGTCAGGGGACAAGATATGGAAAGTTTTTCCAAATGGTCTAATGTTAAAATTAACTATGTCCCCCACTTTAAGGCAATCGTATGGTAGTATTATCCTTTAAATGACTAAAAATACCCCTTTCACAGCATTTTTGAGTTCAACTGTCTGTAAAATGTGAAAAAACTTAAATTTTTTCAACCAAAATTCAGTAGGAGATGCACAATAATACAATCCTGACAACTTTTGATTATCGGATTTTAAAGGTAGTTGAACTTAGTCATCTTTCAACAATATTGTATAGGCTGGGCACCCGTTTTGTTAATCAACTCCCCTCACATCGTTTAACGCATTGGTCTGAAACTTGCATATTGTTTCTAACTACATTGAAGATGTGCACTTTCTATTTTGGTGGCTTTCCGTAATTTTTTCGGAAATTGAGGGGTAGGTCAACTTGCTCATTTTTTGACAAAATTCATAGATAGGGTACCCATTTTGTGTAATCGACTACTCACAGTTCTTCATCCATAACTCAATTAAAAGTGATCCATTGTCTTTTGATTTCAGGATTTCAAAAGTAGCTACATTTGCTCTAGGTGGTCCC
>MJUU01064262.1:16573-27134 GCA_002080025.1 Modiolus philippinarum | reverse complement strand
TTATTAATGTAATTGTATTGTATTTGGGAGAAGACTTTTATAAGTTGCAATAAATAACAAAATACCGAACTTACTGTAAATTTAGTCTCTGAATAATTTTTGTCTGATTCCCTTTGCATTTTATGAGCAAAATCAATATGTTCAAATCAAAGCCAATCGGAACCAACTTGGTTACATTAGCATTTGGATGGTCACCTTTAAAATGCATCCGGCAGGTCGACACCTAATCCCATATGTCAACCAGTGGGGATCTTAAATATTTCTCATTGAACCCTTCACGGACAGTGTATATGAATTAATTAAGCTAGACCAAAAATATTTATGGGATGCAGCAAGTTATGTCTCTTTTGGTGCCGACCTATTATACACAGGCGTCCGATGAGTTTGGATTAAACCTTCGTTCGTATGACGTCACGTTAGTTCAAAAAGGGCTAAAATAGTACCCAAACACATTATTTCATTTTCGATTTTATAAATAAAATCATACTGTAAATTTGTTCTATGCACATGGCTATGCGTTTTGACAACTTTTACATGATTTCTACCAAATTTAACGATTGCCATTATCTAATACACCTATACATGTATGAACTCACAACTAAAGATACCAATGACACTATAACCAGCATAACACCAGGGCTAGCACATCTATAATACTTTTCATACTTGTTTTCAAAACTTTAAGAAACTTCTGCAACAGTGAAATTCCTGTTTCTTGGCAGCACTTTCCCCAATATTACTTTTGTAATCAATTGGCGCTCTGTGTCCGCCGTAAACTTCTCATTCAAAGATTTTCTGTGAAACCACTGGGCCGATTGGAACAAAACTTGGTCACAACAGTCCTTGCATGGTCCCCTTTAACAATTGTAACCGACAGCTCACTACTTCGTCATGCGTAAATGGTTGACAGGCACAGAATTGCCTCATTCATGGACGAAACTGGTTTGTAATTATTGAACCTGCTTTATGTATTAATCGGAAAAAAAGGCAAAATTGTCATTCTCAGTTGCATAAATAACGCACTAAAAGCAAAAATATCGGACATAAAGCAAGATTGTCATTCTAAGTTGCATAAATAACGGACTAAAAGCAAAAATATCGGACATAAAGCAAGATTATCATTCTAAGTTGCTTAAATAACGGACTAAAAGCAAAAATATCGGACATTAAGCAAATTTGTCGGACAAAGAGCAAATCGGACAAAAAGCGTCGGACTAAACGCAGAAGTTTCGAACATTAAGCAAAATTGTCGGACAAAAAGCAAAATTGGACAAAAAGCGACGGACAAAAAGCGTCGGACTAAGCGCAAAAGTTTCGGACAATAAGCAAATTTGTCGGACAAAAAGCAAAATCGGACAAAAAACAAATTTCGGACAAAAAGCACTGTATCAAACGGAGCGCAAAAGATAATAATATTTAACTTCGGGTAAAACTCATTCATAATACTTAATTGCCCGTAGAAGTGCAGTATTTATATATAATCGTGTGTGTGTGTGTTTTCTTATGATTTAAAATTGTTTTGTTACTAATCTTGATTTGACAACAACCCGCCATATTCATAAAATTTACAATTTCAGTTGACTCGACATTTCTCAGTTTGACATGACAATTGGAAATCAGTAATCTCTCATTTTTAGATGCATAATATCTACTAATATATGTACTTTCTTGTAGGGGGTGATTTTTTTGTGTCAAGTGTATGAAATTTCTATTGTCTGTGATAAGGAGGAGACATATTCACATACTTAAATTGTGTTATTATTATTGGAATAAAAAATATTTTGGAGGAGATTATCGATTGTGTAAACGTGGTGAACTCACTCACAAATTTAACAAAGTGTAAAGTTTGTTAGTGAAAGGCTGCGTTGACACATTCATAATTTCCTCCCAAATTTCTTTTATTTCGCAGAATTCCAATGTTTTGAAATTAAAACAATGTTTTAACCGACTTTGACGTCGCCATATACTGCACTTTTATACCTCGGAGAGTTAGGCAATAAGCGTTTATCGAGAAATAACTTCTTTGTAATTCATGACGTTGGACAATAAATTTAGACGTTACAATAGCAATTGGAATTATTTAGAATAAGAAACTATAAATATTCACTAAGTTTTCAAATACATTCTTTAGTAGATTCTTGAGTAGTGCTTCACTTACACTTATTATAATACAGACATGGCATTTTAAATTTATAGATTGCAGACCCGGTCCTGTAGACGTCGTCTTTGTAGTTGATACATCTGCAAGCCTTGCAAATAATGTTAAGAGAAGCATTGACTTTATTGATGAATTCGTAAGGAAAGTTCCCATTGGTCAGACTGATTTTCAAATCGGAGTTATAACATATAACTTTGAACCAACAGTTTTATTTTATCTGAACAATTATACATCACCAGCTGATATCCATACCCAGCTTCAGACAATAACAGGACAGGATGCTGCAACGTTTACTGCCACAGCACTTGGAAAAGCTGCAGAGGTAGGTACTGTCTGTTCTGTCTCACAACATTGTAAAATGACGCTATTTCATCAAACTTATACAAATAGATAATTTTGCATCGAGAGGCATAAACTGAACTCAAATTAACTGCCACTTTAGTCGGTTGTGGGGAAAATTGATCCTCGGACCGTTCTGCAGTTTTGGAAAGTTTCTATAGTCTTGGAACTTGGTTACAATATTGGTACCTGTTTAAACATACATAGCTATTTTAATTCGCCATTTGGCACATTTAGCAGATAAAATCAAGATTTTCAGAATAAAGAACATATTTTCACTTATCATAATTGCTGTCTTTTTTTCTATTCATCTACAACCTTCCACAAGAGTTCTGGCAAAACACAGGACCTTTTTAAAGTACATTTTTACCCGTTTTTGAAGTGACCACATAATAGCCAATCTAGCCATTTTAAACAGTAAATCAGACTAGCTGCATTTTACAATATTTGATTTTTTTAAATGTAGGTGTCAAGTTGACTACAGTATGGTTAGATTCGAAATATATTTCAGATGCTGAGTTCCAGTTCTATGGGTGCGCGTGCAGGTGTCTCGAGCTACATTATACTACTGTATGATGGTCTTTCTTCTGATAGAAAGGACGCTATTGCAGAAGCCTGGACAATAAGATCAACGGGCAGAAACATATTGACTGTGGGGTTTGGTCAGTCTATATCTCATAGTGAAATGCTGAAAATATCGTACAAGCAGCATTATACATACAACCCACTCCATCTTGAAGATTTGTATTCAAGGATATTTAGGGAGACATCTCATGCTGATTGCACAGGTATGCCCCGTCAGAAATTTATATTGCAAAAAAAAAAAAACAAAACAAAAACAAAGATTGTTTTCGAAATTATAACCTACTAACCCCTGTTGCAATTATTTTCATGACTACAAACGTAAAAAAAAATATGTGGTTCCAGTTACTTCTTTAAGGTAGTTCGAGCCTAATAAAAATATCGGACACAATTTTTTTTATCTTAAGATATTTTGTAGGTCCTCACTCATATGTTCCAGAATAAAACTGATATGTCACCGATCATCCTTTTCTGATATCTGGCTTTGAAAATCAGGCCAAATTCAGCATTTTGCAGCAACATTTACAAAGAATATTATAGGGAACTGTGAGAACATGCTTATTGTTTGGCTATCATATGAAATAGATGCCAGACAGAGTTTTTAAAATTTTTTAATACTTTACAGACATATACTTCTGCTATCCTTTGAGCTGATAAAATTTACATGTCACCGTTTGATTAAGAGATATATTTTATATAGTTTCAAAACAGACAATATTTACAGCTAAATGGAGATAATTCGCGGGAAAGTGTATTATAAAGGTGTCAATTACCCTGACGTCACAATGAAAAGGCTAAGACTGAAAAATCAAGTCGATGTCGCACCCGACTCTGTTTTAGATATGCGCTTATCGAATGCATCGTGTATTAGTGTCGAACTACCTTAAAATAAGAAAAGATGAATCTTTATCTATACGAATAGAAGTCTCTTATTTGCCATTCAATATATAAATACATTTCCACATAATCTGAAGGCAGTTTACACAATTTCCTTGATCTATTAACTATAAAACAAACGTGAGCAAATAAATTACTAAATAGAAGTGGCTTAATGCTATTTTTTCGTTGGCTTAATTGCGGTATTTTACCAAATGTTGTTTCAGTATGTGCACCTTTCTTTGATAAATGTCTGTATTTGTTGATATACATATAGAAATACAACTAAACACTAAACTGTACGTCCTTTTAGATTGTAAAAATGTAAATGTATATACAACTTCGAATCATAGCACCATTATGATGAAACATGAGGAGTCATTCACATTAACTCATGAAAATTCGGCTAGTGCCTCAACAGGTGAATCGTTGCCTGTTATGCATGCATATTCAGTTATATAAAAGCAGAGCAAAAATAAAACAATAAACAAAACAAAACAAAACAGAACAAAACAAAAAAACAAAACAGAACAACAAAAGAACAAAAATATCCGTAGGCAGTAATAAGTCATGCCTGGGAATATGACACGTGCAAATTTGCAATTTTAAACCAAAATGTGACTTCTACAAATACACACATACTTTTGCTTTTGTGACGTCAAAATATTTTTCTAAAGGTATGAGACTCCTTATTCACCTGGAACAATAGAATAAAAAGATAACAGGAAACATCTACAACGGCCGAAAAACATAGTCACATCCCATAATGTACCAAGGAACTGCTCAAGAAAAAAACACAATAAAACAAAAGACAAACGTAAACAACGACAGTAACTCGGGACAGCCGGACTTGGTACCGGCACAAGCAAAAGAAAGCGGTAGGATTAAACCGGTTTATGGGTACCCAAATCTCCCCTTTCTCTGTCCCGTTTCCCTATAGTATAATAAACATACGAATAAAACCCAAAAAGGTAGACTACTAACTCCATAACCACAATCTTGAAAAAGGTAAAGGGGACAAAGCGTAATATTGAAAGATGTGTCAATGAGTGCTCGCTGCTAAACTGGTAAAACACTGTCGCGCTAGGGAAGAAAATATCTTAACGAGACATAAAGAACCTATTTGATTTATTTGTATACTGTCCCTAGCGATTTATATTAGCTAAATTGGCGAGAAGGAAAATAACGCAAAATCAAATCTATGTATGTATTTGGAGAAATAAGTCGTAGCATAACTTGTATTTTTTGAAATTCTTACTTTATGTTCCCTAGTTACTGTCACGTTGATTAGAAATTTAAGATACAATAACATCATTCTTAAACATCAACAGATATTAGCCGACAGCATCCCTGGATGTCATAGTACAATTTTATTAAAGCCGAAATTGATCTGATCTGAAACATTACGCCATGTTGACTATTCTCATTGCCTTGAAAGATCGGGGTTTATGCTTTCAGTGGTATGATCCCTCTTGTATACTGACGTGAATGGAGTGATCGCTTCTTAAACATTGAAATGAATTTAAAAATACAAGTCGAAATGATAGACAAGGAAATCCGCAGATGCAGACAAATTGTGATACAGAGGCTACACACTAGACAATATAATTAAACGAACTGAATGTAAACGGTAACAATAATGAACAAAGAGTAAAGAGGCCGTCCATGAAGAGATCAGGCACATCATTTATTTTGACTGGCACGCTATAAATCTGTTCCCATGAATTTTCGTACCATTCAAAAGCTGAACATAATCATATGTTCTTATAAAGGTGCAATCAACCATGGATTGTTTAAACTATGTTAATGAAATTCCTAAACAAAGCAACTAAATTTTGTACAAATCAAGGTTTAATTAACTACCGTTATTTTATATTATCTGGTGCTTTCTGTATAAAATCATTGTCGCGAATTAAAGAAAATATACTTAATTCTAAAGATCATAATGTGTTATTAGTTATGTGCTTGTGATTGCAAAGTGATAAACATTAAAAAAATGTCGTTTGCCTGACTTCCCTATAGTCATCCTCTTAAAGCTAAGGTCTATAGATTAGAATACAAAACGTAATAGTTATTTTGCGAAAGGATATGGAGTAAATGAACATGAGACCATAACACATATGTTAACTCCAACTGCAATAATTTTAATGAGCTGTATGGCCATTTCGGAAATTAATTCCTCATCAGCAGCACTAGCACCCAAACAAAGTAAATCCATGTGTTTTTATAACCACTGTGCAGACATAACAATACATCAGTAATAAATATATTTTCTTTATCTCTATAGATTGCACGTTGCAGACAGAAACAGACGTGATTATTTTGCTGGATACAAAAAGCACCCAAACAATGGCAGGATACGATGACCGACTGTCAGCAATAAGGCGAACAATTGAAAAAGTGCTTGATACTAATCCGACTGCTAGAATTGGCATGTATTCCTATTCTGATGAGCTGGATGAAGTGTTTCCCTTGTCATGGTCCAGTGAAAAAGACAAGTTGATAGCTGCAGCTTTGCAGGTCGATTTGGAGAAGCAGATTTCAAAATCAAATACAAGTCATGCTTTAGAACATGTCCGCACAAGTAATTACATGTCATCTACAAGAAAACTCGTCATAATATTATCCGATGGAAATTGGAATGAACACAATGATATTAAAAGTGAAATAGAATTATTAGAACAGAAGGGGGTGGAGGTTTTTGGAGTCATTGCTGGGGAAGATTGTGACGTAGACAGTTATAATAGGGTTATACTAGATGGAAGTCAGATATTCTCAGTCGTGGACGATGAACTAACGTCTCTGCTGTCATTTGCTGCTATGACGTCATATTATCGATGTGACACCGATATATTTACAACACGTCAATAACGGAAACCTATGGTTTAAAAGGGGTTAACTGTTCAATTATACCCTAAATATCATCTGTTAGCATCTAAACAATTGAAAGCGACTTTTTTTGTCACCATGTCGAAGTGATATTACGCTATACCAGGTATAAGCCGATGCAGGGTAACTGTAAAAGAAATATTTTTCGCAACAGACGTGCTCAATGTATAATTATATTAAGAATCGAGACATTAGCCGAGGATAAACCAGATTACGAATAAGCTTTATCTTTCAACTCTATTTTACCTTTTTCCGTACTTTACTACTCATACGGTGTAGATGGAGTTTGTCCATTTGATTGAAAGTTTGTGAGTGAAAATCTGTGTATGACAAACTAATATTGTATCAATTTTCGATGCAAGCATACAGTCTACAATATTCATCTCACATTTTTCATGGCTTTCACTTTTTTGTTTTGATAATGGAACTGAACTTGGCAACAACAAGTGCAGTTATCATTACTCAGTCTATAAGAAACATATTAGAACAATCGTCACTTGAATATAGTTTAGTCCCCAAAGAATAGTCCGTTTTGTCTGGTGACAGATTACAGTGATTGCATGAACTCTTTGCCTTTGATTTAATGTTTTAAAATTGTTTATTACATACTTAGCGAAGATATGTACTGTTTTGCATATGTAATATAGCCGGAAGTTAACAGTCCATATCTTATACCCAGTCTGATATGGCCATATCAGACCGCCTCGTTCTTAAATATCCATATCAGCCCGGTGATATGGCTATTTCGACCTGGGTGTGATGATAACTCCTAATTGAAAGTACATAATAAACAGATCAAGACATGGCCTTTTCCATATCAGCACGGTTATCATCCCTCGACCCATATCAGCCCTCGGCTGGCAGCTCGGGCTGATATGGAGGTCTCGGGATGATAACCGTGCTGATATTGAAAAGGTCATGTATTAATCTCTATTTATTTAATGTTTGTTGACGACCCCATTTCCATGACAAACGAACGACATGGATAGAATAAAGAATCCACAACTGCATTGAGTGAGAAACGTTATTTTTTATGGCGTCACAATGGTAAAGTCGGAAAACGGCAAACATATTTGACGTCATAATTGAATTTCAGCCAATCACTTGCCGAGAACAACATTCTCTCTAGAGAGGAGAAACGATTTCTCCCACTGTTTAGGACACGTGAAAACAGGAAAGAAATTAGAGAAGTATTGTTTAGCTTTAAGCAATGAATTCCGCTCAAACCTGGTGCTAGAGGCCGTCTTGAACATTCTATATGAGCAAAGCTAATTATTGAAGACATCGTGGTGACTTTAAGATGAAGAACAACAATAAATGCATTGTTGAATAGCTTGGTTTACCATTAGAGACTTTGTCTTATGTGCATTTACTCCACATCATTTCATTGTATATAATACTTTATAGCATAAAAATAGAATAGAGTCGACATATTAACGTAAGCATAGTGCATAAACGTTTATTATATTAATAAATCACCGACGAAAATGTCTGTGTGTAAAATTCCGATGCCAACCATCACTACGATTCCCAATAAAAGCCCCTAAAAGGTTCAAATTTGAAGAATTTCTGAAACACCCTCGCTATATTTGTAATAATGAAATTGAATTTACCCATTTGCGACATTAAAACTTCTTGCAATGAGTTGCCCAAGCAGGCTATATGGTTTATTTTTTCCGAAATTTTTACGTTCGTTAAAAAAAACAGTATACATCCGAATACCGTACGGAATAAATACATACATACAGATTTCGTATAAGTACCATGCTCCCCTGTTAGTACCTCTGCAGTGATTCATAAAATAACACTATCCACAAATTTAAACATTTTATTACCTTTAATTTTTTAGATGTTGTAGTGTACTGATTGTATCGTTCCTATTTGCTTAACATACTCCAGAAATGTAAAAAAAAATCAATCTTAACAATGCACACAGGGTTTTTCTTAAACATGGCGCATGAAGAAAACGCCCACCTAATTTTCATATAAAGAAACAACGACAGTAAAATACCGAGTGAACAAAGGATTGGTATTTACAAAAATAGAAGTCTAAAGACATGACAAAGACGAGAACACGGAAAACAATGAGTTAAGACAGCTACAAAGCACGGAAATAAAAACACACAAAATCCAAAACCAAGACACTCACAGCGTGAACTCCCACGAAATTGAGAGTGGCATCAGGTGTTCCGGAAGGGTAAGCATGTCCTGCTCTGTTAACAGCACCGCCCGTCACACTGTAAGTGAGTTAATCTAGGAAAAGGTCAAAATATGTATAGTCAAATCCGGGCAGTCGTAAATCTAGCTGAAATGTTCATTTTCATTTTGGACAATGACAAGTAATATCTATCAATGATGTTGTGGTGACCGACATAGACGGACATATAATTTTTGAGATAGGCTGAACAAATAACTTTTAGGCCTGTTACAATCTTCATTCGCAATGAGTGTCTATACTGACATCGCAATAGAATCAAATGGGTGATAAAACTTGTTTTGCTACATGTTGTACGACTTGTTGAACTCTTCAACTAAACACTTAATAATTGACTGACAAATAAAATATATTCAATTTTTTTCCTTATAATCTTGTAAGTGAAAATGCAGAACAAACAAAACTCTCGAATTGATTTTTCACAAAAGTAAATTTATCACTTTGGTTGAAGTGATAATACAGCGAAGTGACTATAAATTTAGTTTCTTTTGATGACCATTACGACGAAGAAAAAAAACAGTTATCAAATAAAACACCCCCCCCCCCAAAATAAAAAAAAGTTAACTCAAAAAAGGATTTAGAATTCCAATTTAAAAACCCCCAGGGTTTTCCCTAAAAGGATTATCGACAACGGAATATGCAGTCAATTAGGGCAGCCCATTTGGTATTGGCAACGGGTACTTAAAATGCTAATAGTTCATCTCGATAATCTTTATCTCGAAGTTTGCGAATGTTTATATGAATGTAAATACTGTATTACTGTCGCTTTCAAAATGTTTCTAGAGATAAAGGTAATCAGGAAGTAATGTTAGAAATACATCATCGAATTTGTTCAATTTTAAAGATAAAAGGGGTATATTATTAGAACAAATTAGAATTGACTCTTGTATGGTTACACATTGAAAGGATTAGATCATTTATAGGCAGTTTCATCTTGAAGTAAGTTTCACTTTGCTATCATGTAACGGACACTATTAGTTCGTTTTCTTTTTCATTTTTTTTAGGAAACGTTTGATGTATAAAATACTGCTTATTTTTTTTTTCTAAAACCAGGACAGGTTCATGTAAGCTGCAAGAAACAAAAATACTGTATTTTGGATGTAATAAGTTGAAATTTTTTCCGAACCTTGATTAAAGATTTTTTTTTACTTAGCACTGAATATTTAAGGTCTTTCCCGAACCTTCGGGAAGACCTTACTGTATTTCGTCTGATTATTATTATTATTATTATTTTTTTTTTCTTCCGCCATCTTTCAAACAGATTTGCCAGAGACAGTTCGTGACATGTCGTAATGGTCTTTTGCGACAAATATTGTACAGTAAAGGGCTATTCGGACATTACGCTGCTAGTCGAATTTTTTTTCCGTTACGGAGTTATCTCCCCAAAAGCAAAAAACCTTGTTATCGCTTAAACTCGAAAACCGCAAAAGATAGCTGATGAAGTGTAATGGGGAAAATGTTCGTTAGGTCATGACGGAACTTCATTACATTTGGTCCGAAAC
>MJUU01064262.1:0-10123 GCA_002080025.1 Modiolus philippinarum | reverse complement strand
GAATTCCTTTTTGGGACGATTTTCATAAAATTTGTATTGATAAAAAGGGCATGACATGTAGTTTGTTATTGCAATTTTTGAATCTATATAATATATTGAATTTGTAAGTGAGAATGAGTTTCTCCAGGGTCATTTAAGGTCCTTTTGGTGGTGGTGATCAGGATTCGGCATGATCTGTAAAAAAAAATTCAAACGATTTTAAATGTGCCATATGGTTTGATGACCAAACACCATCATACATTATAAATGATGGGCTCATAGATATAAATGATGCTTTATCATACACTTCTGATGTCTGTCTCGCATACCAAGAACAGGAAAAATCTTTCCTATTTATGCAGAAATGTGAAAATGCCGATAAAATCTTTAAACTAGACTTTAGTTGTGGACGATTCTGCACCAATGACACAATGAATGCATACACCCATCTACCTGTTATGTTAGTAGGCGAATTCACGCGGCATCCGGATTTTGGTCTTGTTCTTATATTGTAAAACTCATGATGTTTCCAGTGGTTGTCCAATCCTATTCCAAATTTCTTGACTGTTTTTGGAGATCATATACTACTTGTTCTGGCAGACTATTCCAAATATCAACTACTCTATTTGTGAAGGAGTACTTGCAGACGTTTAACTTGCATGTTTTTTTTTTCATTATTTTAATCTTTTTTAGTGACTTCTTGTGCTTGACTGTGTATTCAGTTCGAACATTTCACATGTTGCCTGATTTTCATATATCTAATTTAAGATTTTGAAAACCTCAGTCATGTACTTCCGCTCTAGCCCTACTATATTTTGGTGTTAGTTTTTTTAATTTCAGAATCCCTAGCCTTTGTTTGTAATTTGTATTTTTTAGTGACGGGATATGTTTGATAGCTCAATTTTGTACATTTTCTATTTTTTCTATATCCCCTTATAAATATGGAGTCAAGACTGCTGCATTTGTTCGCATGGAACTTAATAATCGTGTATTTAAACAGTCTATCAGTTTTTAAACATCTTTGAGTTTATGGTCTTCCACACGTTTAGATTTTATCTGCACTTAAGAGACATAAGTTGTCGAAATGCGCTTATGCAGAATTTAAATTCACAGCAACTTCGGTATTTAGTTATTTGTAACCACTGGGTCGATGCCACTGCTGGTGGACTGTTAGTCCCGAGGGTATTAAACATCCTTGAGTTTATGGTCTTCCAAACGTTTAGATTTTATCTGCACTGAAGAGACATAAGTTGTCTAAATGCGCATATGCAGAATTTAAATTCACAGCAATTTCGGTTGATTGATTGATTAGTTAGAGTTTAACGTCCAATGAGCAATATTTCAGCTATATCAGGACGAGAACAAGTTAATCAATTCAAAAAATTGAAAGTATCAGAAGAAAGAAATAAAGGTTTAGATTTTATCTGCACTGAAGAGACATAAGTTGTCGAAATGCGCATATGCAGAATTTAAATTCTTAGTTCATTTTAAGTCCTAATCTTGTTGTTTTTTTTATTTCCCTTCAGGCATTTTAAAAAAAAATCATTTAGCCCGCCCTTCGATTTTGGCATTTAAATAAAACTAAAAAAAAAAACAGTTCCGGTTATCAACCCAACACGGCAAGTGTTGTTCATTCTGAACACAGTTCATAAAACTGTTCATATTTAGATTACAATGTCATTGTTTACTGTGGTTTACTGTGACAATGCACTAGTTTTGTTATAATTAAAATTAATTCAGGGTTTAAGTTGTGTAATTTTAGACAACCGCACGAGCGATAACCGGACACGAAGAGTGTTTGTACCTCCATTTGATGGGAGAGTTCAAATCCAGGAAAAGAAAACACTTTTTGAAAAGGGCTATACGCCCTGAGAGGGGACCGGAGGGGGTTTTATCCTAGAATCCCGACTTTATTTTTACTAAATCCCGAACTTAACGAAGGTACTTGAAAATTGGTGAAATTCTGATTCCCTGTAATTCATTTCCCGACATCATGGGCATAGAAATCCCGAAATCTTGAGCTTAAAACTTCCCGTCCAATCCATGTATCCCGAAAAAAGTTGGACCCCCCTTTTCCACCCTGGTATCGTGAGCAAATAAGTATGTGCTTGATTTTATGCAATTAGACATATCATTTATGTAATTAAATGACAAATTATGGGTTTGAACTTCGAAATTAAAAAACAAAAACAAAAAACATTAGCTTTCCACCCGAACCTCTTTTTTCTTAAAAATTGCAAATACAAATGTATATATTGATCTAATATTTTTGTGCGAGTTTACAGATGAATTTCATCTTTTGAGCATTGTTTCAATTCACTTATTTTTGACGAGGGTAATTTTTTTCCCCTTTTTGCTTGTGAAATATACAAAGCCTTCTTTTACTGGTAAGGACTTGGTTCGTCGTTGTTGTTTATTACTGCTACGCCCCCTCATAGGTCACACCTATTTTCATATTATTTTAAACATTTACACCATTATTTTTTGCATGTAAAGTAGAATCATCTGCATAAGTCCAAAGAATATATATATTTTTTTATATCTAAAGGCAAATCATTGGCATATGATATAAATAACAAAGGTCCCGAAATTGACCCCTGTGATACATCGGATTTAATGCACTTTGCATCAGCGTTCATGAATTAATGATGCCAAGGTTATTTCTGGGAGTCTTTTTAACGGATTATAAGACTGCAATATTGGTATGCCACGCTTCCATGTATTGTACCAGGTATGTTGAAAATTTTCCGTTTCTAAATCCGCTCGATATGGTTAATCTTGAATAAAAACTGCTTAAGCGGCATTTTCAATTTCAAGTTCGTACGACTCTTTTCATTGTATGTGGTGATTCATTTTAAAACATTCGATTAAAATATGTGATGAAAGTACAAAGGAAAATAATCTTATATATGTCACAAATTCGCGTACGTATTTACACTCGTTAACTAACTTATATCCTCTACCTCTAACTCACATCTGGTACCGCCAACTTATATAATGTGTACTTTTCGGAGATTTCATTTAATTTAATGTTTGAAGTTAAACGAAAGCTTGTCTGTTTGTTCTTGTAGCCTATTAAACATGACTAGTTGACTCAAAATTGTGGGAGACGTATTAATATAAGGAAACATTTTTCCAAATCCCCAGTTATTATTATGTATGCTAATGTTCTTGTAATGCCTTTTCATAATAAAATATGGTTTACACTAAGTTTGAGGCAATATTTCGTCCGGATACAGTGTTTCCAACGGTTCTACCGTAAGTTTTGAAAATTTGTTACCGTGGTTTCAGTTAAGGTAGGAATCATGAGAACACATCTAATGACATTCGCCTTTTTAAAATAATTGGCCAATTATGTAAAAAATAAAGACGACTTACGGTGCAGAGAAAAAATCCGGAAGTTCCGCTAACGAAATTGTTTTCAAATTATTTGGATATGATTTAAGTCGATTGGTGGCCGTGAAAGACAAAAAAGCTGGTTATCGGAATAGTCAATTAGCATATTGTGTATGTATAACATTTGATAAGTGTCTATTCCAACTTGAGAAAGTATTAGTCTAAATATTAAACAAAAGGGATCGTTTTACTTTCAGCAAAACGAAAATGAGAAGTATTCTTCAAATTCTCGTTATGGTATCACCATTAGGTAAGTGCCTAACGTTTAAAAATATTTCTGTACTTCAAATTCCTTTTTTGTAGTCTGATTTGAATGCAACAATATATCCAAATCCTATAGGAATTTACTACCGATTAGGTGTTTTTTTTTCAAATAGTTTTTTCATACATAGTTGTAGCATTTTATTAGCTAGTTTGTTTTCCTGACAAATCTAGGATAGCAGACTGCATCATGTATGAATCCAAAGGAAAAGTCATTCTGATATAGATGCGAAATTTGAATTTATACTGGAATTAGGTTATTTTTAGCACATATAAAGATTTAATTTATACGTCTACTAGCAGTATAAAGCATCAAGTCACGCCTTTAAGGCCAAGATGACAGCTCTCTGTGTATTAATTTTTTTATTGTATGACGTCAACACCCACTCTATATTTCTATTTCACTCAGTTTATTAGATAAATCTGTTGAAAAATAAATATTGAAATTAATTAAATATTTTACAAATATATTTTGATAAACAAGCAATTTTATTCACATTTCGTTGTGGTCTATTTCTTTCGGTGTTTCACTTTTACAGCAGTGAAGAGGTAATCACTATGCTACTGAAAGAAAAAGAGAGGTTCCATTCGGTGGAATTTATTGTTACATTTTTATTTTTAAGCCATTTAAAACAGAGTTACACATATATTTAGTTTGCAGTATAAAACAATATACGTTTAGTGTTTTCAAATACTGTAAATTCATTTAATTTCGTGGGTACCAATTTTCGTGGGTAGAGAAAAAAAGACATTTCGTGGTGTACGTAAATTCGTGGATTGCCACTTGTTACAAAAAAAAATATAAAATAAAGATTATAATATTCATGGCTTCAGTACCTTCAGTATTGATGTCAAACCACCAAAATTCAGACCTGTACCTGTAAGTGTCACCTGTAATTAACAATTCATAGTAATGTGTAGATATTTTGAAATTAGGTAAACATCTGACATAACCATACTCCATTCGTGATTTATAAATAGACACCTGTATTGATTGCAAAATAAACATGTCTTTTTCAGCAGAACATAAATAAAACTTTAAAACTTTAATTAATGATATGATATTAAAACTGAATTGAGATGGTTCTTGTCCAAACTTCTTAACTGTAAACCAACACTTTAACGTAATTGATCAACAAAACAGAAAGCAAGTTACCGCGAATTTATTAATTGGGAAACACTTGGAAATAAAGCATTTTAACTTATTTTGCTGCTATTAAAGGTTCAAGAGAATGCATATTTACTTATTGTTGGATATATCAGCTAGTTTGGGCTCAGGAACAAGTGCAAAGTTTGTGGCCTTCGTTGATCAGGTCTTCATTTGTGTTTGAAACTTGCACAAGAAAATCACATTTCGTTGAGTATTTGAATTCGTGGTTTTATGACACCCACGAAAACCACGAAAATTGGTACCCCACGAATAAAAATGAATTCACAGTATTCTTGAATTCCTTTCTACTACGCAATTACTACCAAGGACAGGATGAAGCAACAGCCACCTTGTGTCTACATGTTTCAGGAATCTATTACATTTTAGGCCAAGTTCTTTTTGTACACATTCTTAGTTATCTATTCTTGAAGCTGGTAGTTTAAACCGTTTATGAATAACAAGGACGAACTGCACCAATTCCCGGTCTAAAGCTTTGCTGAAAGCATTATGAATAACATGGAAATTACAAGATCAACTGGTCTTCTAAGATCTTTGATGCGGTCATTTACTAACGAAAATACATTTATTGACGTTGGGACCATCACTGCCCAGCATGAGCGAACTTTTTAGTGTCAATCTAGAGTCATTTATCACATCTCAAATATTATCCGCTAATATTTCTCCTGTGTCAGGACCAATGAAGTAAGTCTTCAAATGGTGTACAAGAAATTGTGGATGTTTATATGACCAGTATCTTACATTAAGGTCAAACAGTTTGCTAACTTGCTTGTAAGTAGTTTTGTCATACTGAGTTGTGTAAAGAAATCAGAATTCTTCATATCATCTGTGAGAAGTTCAAGAAAATTATTGCATGCTCCATGATATCAAGTATGAAATTTTCGAAAATATTGTGAAGTTGACTTGAACAGCATCTGGAAACATATGCATCTTTTATATCAGCACATAAATTGTAACTGTAATTGGACATTGTCACTTTCAATGCCCATACAATTTCAGTCCTTGAAGCTTACTCTCTATGTGACTCACAAATTAAAGCAGATGCGACCTTATTTGCCTAAGCTGGTTCTGACAAGTCTGCTAAACAACTTGTCCTTGGAATCTAAAATAGTTTGACCCTTTAGATATGAAAAAGAAAGGAAATGGGGTAAATGTCAAGGAGACAACTTCCCATCTCGAGGTTAAAACGACCCAAAAACAAAGCATCTAGGTGTCTCCGTTCGGTCTTCAACACAATGAGGAACCTCCCACCATATAGCAAGCCCTAAACCCCCCCCCCAAAAAAAAAAGGAAAAAAGTGAATACATCAATGGAAACAAACCATTTCAAGCCACAACAAACAAAAGTTTGGTTTGCAAGTTTAGTACGAGATTCACCTTAAGCAAGTTGCTTTAATTGAAGGATTCCTTGGTTATCACAATGCACTGTCCTCTTAAATCAATTACAAAATGCCTCGAAATGTGATTTACTGGGTTCACACTACCGAGTAATATTAAATCCTTGCCTTGTCAATCATCAAATCCCAACCACTCCTTACTAAATTTTGTTGTGTTTCTTGGAATTTTACTTGATTCAATTTAGTCATTAATCTGAAACAATCTAAAATGTGAATTTGCAAGAGTGTTGATGTTGAACATAGAGTACCTAGAGATCTCTTGCTCAGAAACTGTTAAATACTGATCACTGATTTTTAGCCGTATATATGAAATGTTACTGCATTCTTGAGTGGGAAATGGGGTAAATAACAAAATTTCCGGACAGAGTGGTCAAGAGCCGAAGTCTATGAGACAAAAAGACTAATCAGGCGAAAACCACCGGCAAAATTTTCGACTGCAATGGTGTTGATTTGGTACAGGTATTTCTAAAGAAATGGTGGGTTAAACCGGTTTTATGGCTAGCCAAACCTCCCCTTCCATTGCAGTAACGTTGATATGAAACATGTATGTGGAATAAGAACTAGCAGTTTTTCATTTTTCACAATTTGCTGAATTAATACAATTGTGTACTTTAATGCTTTGAGACAAAACAACATGAATAGAGGGTTGTTCTTTCTATTTACTGAATAATTTAGCTAAGGTAGTATTTGGTTGTTTTCAAATTATGAAAGGGTTGTTATTTCCTCGAGATATTTCAATTTTTCATTCTTTCTTTGATATTACATAAATTATGCAGAAAGTAAATTCACGGTAACTTCGGTATTTAGTTATTTGTTACCACTGGGTCGATGCCACTGCTGGTGGACTGTTAGTCCCCGAGGGTATTCACCAGCCCAATAGTCAGTGCTTCGGTGCTGACCCGAAAGCCAATTATTTTTGGAAACTTACAATATCTAAATTTTTGTAAATTTTGTTGAAAACTAAGGAGTATCTCCCTCATGCAAAGCTCTGTCCTTAGCTGATTTTGGCTTTACATTAAGATCATATTGGTTATTTGTTCTCTATCAGTTTTTAAACATCTTTGAGTTAATGGTCTTCCAAACGTTTAGATTTTATCTGCACTGAAGAGACATAAGTTGTCGAAATGCGCATATGCAGAAAGTAAATTCACGGTAACTTCGGTATTTAGTTATTACAATACCGAAGTTACTATATATTTAGTTTTTGCAGATGTCATTTTGACAACTTATGTCCCTTCGCAGTGCAGACCAAAATAAAACCCTATTAAGACCAGAAACCAATGTACGTGTAAAAATTGATAACAGGACAATAAAATATTTAAATTAAGGTAGATAGACACTGTTGTGCTGCGCAATTCAATCGCGCATTAAAAAAATAAAGAGTCGGATACGGGGAAGGTCTGTTTTTCGGGCCGGAACAGCAATTTGACGGCTTTTCCTTTGTGACGTCATAATTGAATGACAGATTTGAAACGTCATATTTCGTTTACTTTGCCGCGAATTAACTCCCTTTTCCCGTAATTGATGTTTACTCCGAAAACTTTGTAAAATATCTCCGTTAAAAGCATGGTGACACATACATTTTTTCATTGTTACCAATAAATTACATCACAAGCTATCTTTTCACAAAAAATCATCTAATTCTCATGGATAAAAAGTTCATTTCAATCAAGCCAAAAATTGCCTTTCCAAATTTCCCCCGTGCATTCTATGTATATTCAGGTGAAAAAATGGCTAAAAATGAGCAAACTTTGATCTCAATTCTAGAAAAATCAAGCATGGTGACCCATACATTTTATTACAGATTTCGAGTAAGTAGGATTTGCTTTTCAATTGTGCCAGCTTGCAACAAAATCTCATGGATATGAATATTACTGTCTATCTACCTTAAAGGCCAAAATTAACATATTCAGATTTTATCAGAATAAGGTTGAACTCCACAAATTCCAAATTCATCATCTCAACAGAAGAGAAGGATGCTTCTTTATTCTGAGCACTTTTTTACCAGTAATTCAATTATATACTTATTTTGAAAAATCTGAGATTATTCCTGCACTCGAGTAAAGAAACAAAATAGCAATTTAAATGACTCTTTGTCAACAGCAACACTTTTCAGTGCTGTAGTTTGCTCATTCTGGTAAACATTATACAAGTAAAGCAGTTCAATGAGTATCAAATATACGCTTCACAAAATGAGGGAAAATCTTAACAATTAAATGGCTGTGCAGACAAGAGTTTTCAACCTCAACCTCTTTCAACGTTTTGATATTATCAATTGAAAACTGTCAAAAACAACGGCAGTAGAATACCGAAGGAACAAAGCACAAGATTACACAAATCAAAGTCCAGAGACAAGGCAAAAGCAAGAACACCAAAACACGGAAGACCAAAGACACCACATGCCTACAAAACACTCGAACGTTACATATACAACACAAAAAACTAAAGCACTAACAGTGTGAACTCTCAATAAACAAGAGTGACATCAGGTGCCCCGGAAGGGTAAGCATGTCCTGCTCTGCACACAGCACCCGCCACACGGCCAGTGAGGCATATGTTTTGAAAGATCTGTTAGGTTACTGATTGGTTATTGTCATTTTCTAACCCTGAGACAAAACCAATTGAGAGCCATGGTACGTGTTACTTCTCTAACCCTGAAACAGTGCCAAGATGAAATTTTGAAAAGCCTTTGTAATCACTTAAGTATTCAAACATGGACAAGGACAAATCCGTACCAAAAACATTACTGACGAAGACAAAACTAAAATTTAACAAGACAACACTGACAACTAAAGCACTGACAGTGTGAACTCCCATAAAAACCGAGAACGACATCAGGTGGTCCGGAAGGGTAAGCATGTCCTGCTCTGTGTGTCAAAACCATTAATAAATTCCATTATTGCTTGATTAATTATTTTCTCCAAGTATTGTAACTTAGCTTTCCGAATTTTTGATATGCATAGACAAAAAGTTTTATTGTTAAAGCTTCAGCAAAAAGTTGGCATAGACTAATTTCTCTTCTAAATACATTTATTTACTATTTGATGATATAGCCTGTAATAAATTGATGAATATACATGAGTAGAAGATTCTATTTTGATGGCGGGATGTCAGTATTCATTTTTTCACATATAAAATTCTGTATATTAAATAAATTACACGGTCCTTAAGTTAGTTAAAGTATGTTTCAGAGTAATTAATTGAATTAAAGTGCTTCGTAAGAAAAGGGGTAGTTAAAATGCCTTCGCGCTGCTCGCTCAGGCATCTTCACCCACCCTTTTCTTACGAAGCACTTTAATCAATTAATTACTCTGAAACATACTTTAACTATAACAAAAAAAAACACAATAATGAATGTTTTTTTTTTTTTTTTGAATGATAAACTGTACAGTCTGATTACGTTCAAATACCCAGCCAAATTAACCAAAACACAAAGATTAAGGATGATGGC
Source organism: Modiolus philippinarum (assembly GCA_002080025.1). Taxonomy (NCBI): domain Eukaryota; kingdom Metazoa; phylum Mollusca; class Bivalvia; order Mytilida; family Modiolidae; genus Modiolus; species Modiolus philippinarum. Next base: position 472 of record MJUU01064262.1, on the reverse strand, counting down.
TTCCAGTAATTTACGTCATACAAAAAATGTATTTGACAGTTCCCGTAGAAAATAATGGGACATGTAATGCGATTAGGTGAACAAAATCCTGTCGCTAAATGCACTTTTAGTTCATCGTTCTTTTCCAATTTGTCGTAAAATAATCAGGATTATATCGTTTTTATTAGCGTTAATTTCAATAAATTTCAATGCAATGTTTATTTGCATGGTTGACAGAAAAATAATCATTGACAAGTAACGTTGAAAATTGGAATGATTAAATACATTTTTAAAAACAGGGCATTATTGCCTTAAATACCAACTTTCTTCTGGGTTTCAGAAAACGTTACGTCATTATATACGTAGAAGAGTAAGAACTATATGCCACGCATATATACACATAAATTTGTACGTTTTTGACAAATTTTCTTGTAAAGTATTTTTTTCTTTTTATGCCCCCAGATCGAGGATCGGGGGGCATATTGTTTTTGTC
>MJUU01064260.1:0-10428 GCA_002080025.1 Modiolus philippinarum | reverse complement strand
CCCTATGGGAAAAATCACATTTTCATCTTCTTCTCTGAAACCTCTGAAGCAAATGCAACCAAACTTTACAGGAATGATGTACTAAAGGTCCTTAACAAAGATTGCTCATTTCGTTCCGATCTGATAAAAAACATGGCTCCCAGTGCGGAACTAAGGTTTAACATTGGACCCTATGGGAAAATTTACATTTTCTTCTTCTCCTCTGAAACCGCTGAAGCAAATTCAACCAAACTTTACAGGAATGATGAACTGAAGGTCCTGAACAAAGATTGCTCATTTTGTTATGATCCCATGAAAAACATGGCTGCCAGCACAGAACAAAGTTTATTTTGGTCCTATGGGAAATTCATATAAAAAACATGGCCACCATACAGAACATCGAAAAATCCTGCTGTTCAGCATTTTGTCAGGTGAGCGATACAGGCTCAGTAGCTGAGCCTCTAGTGTTACTTTCCATTATTCAACAAAAGTTTATTGAACAATCATCTGCAATGGTACTGTACTTCCTGATGATTCCGTGACCAGGAACTAATTTTTATGCCTGATTGACTTAGGTAATCTATTGTGATAGATTTGTCTGCGGGGAATTCGTGTCTCTAGTTTTTTCAAAGATTCCTTATGAAAAATTCATATACTGCTCTGCTATAGATTTTTAGCTCACCTGGCCTAAAAGGCCATGTGAGCTTTTGCCATCACTGTCCGTCCGTCGTCCGTCAACAATTTCAAAAATCTTCTCCTCTGAAACTGCTGAGCCAATTGTAACCAAACTTGGTCAGATGCATCACCAGGGTATGCAGTTTGAAAATTGTGTTCGATTAGTCCAAAGACCAGACAACATGGCTGCTGTTACTAAAAATGGAACATAGGGGTAAATTGCTGTTATTTGCAAATAACTCAAAAACCGTTACAGATATAAAAAAAAATCTTACATGGAATAAAAGTGATCAGCATAGCAAGATATACCTGCCCTACAATTTCGAAGAAAATCCAAAAACCTGTCTTGGAGTTATTGCCCTTTTTCTGTGAAATTTGCAAAATTTTAACTTTATTAATTTTTATCAGAAAAACTATAAGAGATAGAAGTCAACTTTCATTGCAAAAATATTCACCCTGAAATTTTGAAGAAAATCCAAAAATCGTTGTAGGAGTTATTGCCCTTTTTTCACGGAGTTTTGAAAATTTTCATATTTTTCATCTTTTATTTCCAAAACTATAGAAGATGAGGTTAAGTGTAAATTGACAAAATGTTTGCAGTGCTGTGGCGACTTTAAAACTGATGTTGAAAACTATTGGTTGACCGCCATTTTCAAAATGGCCACCAAAAAGGCGGGAAAATTCAACATTGTCCAATTTTAATGAAATTTGGTTTCCAAATAGATATTGATGTTGCGACTTCAAAACCGGTGTTGAAAATTGTTCCTTGACCACCATTTTCAAAATGGCCACCAAAAAGGCGGGAAAATTCAACATTGTCCAATTTCAGTGGAATTTGGTTTCCAAAAACGTATTGATGTAGCAACTTCAAAACTGATGTTAAAAATTGTTCATTGACCGCCATTTTCAAAATGGCTGCCAAAAACGGTGGGAAAATTCATCATTGTCTGATCTCAATGAAATTTGGTTTCCAAGTGGATATTGATGTCGCTTCTGCAAAACCGGTGTAGAAAATTGTTTGTTGACTGCTATTTTCAAAGTGGCCGCCAAAAAGGTGGGAAAATTCAACATTGTCTGATTTCAATGAAATTTGGTTTCCAAATAGATATTGATGTCGTAACTTAAAGAATGGTGTTAAAAATTGTTGTTTACTGCCATGACTGCCATTTACCAAATGATGTCTCGACTTCAAAACTGGTGTCAAAGTGGTCCTTTAAGCAAGACAATTTTTGTCAAAAAAGCCCAACAAAGAAATACAGTAAAACATGCATCATACTTAAAATAAAGTCCAAGTTAATGGTGGTGTTTGCTCTACCAAGGTTTGAGAGACTGAAGTTTAACTGTATAATTACAATGTTAGCTTGATTGTGGCAACTGAAAGCCAGGTGAGCGATTTAGGCTCCAGGGAGCCTCTGGTTAAGAATATAAAATTGCATTTTATCACTAATTTATTTTAAATAAAATGTATTATTATTGTATTTTCTAATATGATATCCAAAATAAAATCATATATTGTGAATCTGATTAAATACTGAATTAAGTCATCAACTGTCAAATGTATTCTAGGAGGCCTTTATATACCTTTTACCAGACTTGGTGTGATGTGCATATGGATTATGGAAATTTCTCTATCCAGGAAGATTTTTCCTATCAACGTCTACGCCATGCTTGTAACAGCTTCTTGCAATTATTAGATGTTGATTTCACCACAGGATTTAGTTGTCCCAAGTGTGGGATTGGAAGGATCATGATTCAACAGATATTTTGAAGCTCTCTTCATCAAAGTAAGTTCACTTTCTTCTTCATTGCACATTAAAGTATTTCCTCTCGGTGTAATCATACATGTGGATGACATTTGTAGCTCACCTGACCCAAAAGGTAATGTGAACTGTTGCCATTGTAAACTTTCTAGATTATTGATAATGTCAGTATTAGATGACTATACTGATTTATATAGATTGTATTCATGAAGATGAAACCCCTTCTTTTCTTAGGTCAGATTCTTACAATGTTTTTATTTAATGTGATTATTGTATTTTAAGTTATACTTTTATATGTTTTTGAAACATAGTGGTTTTCAGAGAGAAATAAAAAGAAATTTTTATTTAAAACTAGTTCAAGTTTAGTATTTAGTTTTTCTGGAAAAATTTGACACACATTTTCTTTGACACCAAAAAAAGATTGCATCACTGATGATAAATGACAAACCGAAAATGGACCTATTGTCGTTAATGTAATTATATGTAGATCAAACTGGCCTTTTTGTCTTTGTGTTGCTATTTTCATCTTCTTTTAAAATGTATAATATTCCAATTTAGATTTCATTTAATGAAATTTTCATGATCTGTAGCTGGAGACTTGGTATTGCCATGCAATACTATCCAAAATTATATTAATTTTATTTATTGTTGACTTGTAATATCTGGAAAACCCATTAGTGACAAATACTTCTGGCCATATATCTCAAGTAATGCCCAAATTGTGCTACATTTTGAAAGAACCTCATTGTTTCATGAAATCAATCGGAATGATACATTTTCCTCTCTTTGTCATTTCAGATTTTCTGATAGAGTATATCTACCAGATGCTTGGGTCAGAAATCTCCTGAAAAGATATGCCAGTGGTGGTGAGACAGTCCGTAAAGTAAAACTGAAACCTTTAGATGAATTTGAAAAAAAAGAAGCTATTCTCTGAAATAAAACATATCTCCTATCCATTATTTCAGATACTGAATAGCATTGAATTGAACAGATCAACATTTAAAATTTACCAGAAATTTCTTTTTTGCTTGGCCTCTCTTTCACCAGTTTGTTCTCTCATTAAACCTGTGTCGGAGGTCCAAATGCTGCTCACATCAATTGACAAGGATGTTAATTTAAAAGAGGATCCTTTACTTTGGACACTTCTGCATGAAAAGATTCCTATATTATTTGAAATTTTAGAACACACATCAGTAACAGAAGAACTCCGTTTCTTACTGAGAGAATTATGGGACATTTCTATTGTACCATTTGTGGATGCTATAAAGGACATCAGTGAAGTTTGTCCTGTTGACAATGAGGAATTGAGTTTTTTCCCAGGACTTCCAAAATATAGGAACAGGGGACATTTTCAAATGGACGCAACAAAAGCAGCTTGTAGAAGAAAAGATGACAACTGTCAGAAAAAATATGCTGGACACCCCAGTCTTCTTCCTGGGATTTTTACAATGTTTTGTCCTCACGGTATGTTTTCACACTAAAGGGAAACAGAATAGACAAACTGGATGTTTGGGTACCCATAAATTGGTTCAACCAAACCACTAATTATTAGTTAGTGCTGGTACAAAGTTTGGTTATTCCAAATTCTGTTGTTATACATGTACATTTCTGCTTGTTGTCTTCAGTCTGTGTTTGTCTTCGAAAGTTCTGTCGATTGACATTTCCAGTCATTGTGAGAGTTTCCTGTCATCTGTAAAGTTCTAGCATTTGAGGAATCAGACAAATTCTTATACATTGAATCGCGCATGGAAGAAGCATACAAAGAAACAATCTGAAAAAATTGCACAAATAATTTTCTCATGTTTTCTTCTCTCAAATAAAAAATATTATGAAAAAACACTATAATTAGTTTTCAGTACAATGATAATGAAATGGAAATTGAATTATGTCTCTTTGAATTAATTTTACAATACAGTACACATTATTATTTGACATTTTTACATATAAAATGTAAGACTTTATTAATCCTTTTTTTTCATTTAAAATAGCATTTTATTGCACATTTTCCCAGCTGTTTTATGCATTTATTTTTCAGGAGTTTGCTATGGCTTTCAAGTAATGGAGTCAAATGAGTCCCCAAATGTACCCTTTACCATTTTAAGAACAAGGTTCAAGAAAGGTAACTTACTTTAGATTTTATGTTGTCAAATGTTGATTATTTGTCTTCATTTCTTGGTCTAAATAGTTTTCCAGTTGTCACACACGTGAATGATATACAGTCAAACCTGTCAGCGGCCAACTGTATTAAGCGACCTCCTGTCTTATCCGACCATTTAAAATCCTTCCAATGATATTTGCTTTATATCTCAACTGTATTCAACAACCACCTGTATGCATAACGCGACTAACGACTGTAATTTTTTTCGAAAAATAGGCCCTATATGTACTGTTTTTAACGACTTTTCTGTCAAACCGCTAAACCGCAAGTAGTACTGTTAATGGGAGAAAACCATGTATGGAGATAACACAAACCGATTATCTTCTCATATTTTGACATCAGAGCTTAAATTGCAGTCAAAAAAGTGTGTTGTTTTAACAATATTAATTAACATCATAAAGACACCTGCGGTTACCTGTTAATCAATTAATGGATGATCAAAGGAGCCTTATTATAATTTAATGAGTTTCACTGAAAATTTTTTTTGCTTAAAATCACATAAAATCTGAGTTTATTTTTATTCCATTTTATTTATTGGCAAACACATGATTGGACAAATAATATAAATTTACAAAACAACTAGGATGTGTAAAGCTTTGTTTATTTATCTAAAATTGCTGCCTGTTTAAAAAAAACAAAACTGAAATTAAGTGCAATGAATAAGCATTTTTAATCTACTTGAAAATACTGATATTGTAAAAAACAGAGTTATATATAAAAAAAAATTGGATCTGATTAATGATTCTACATTTCCTAATCAAAATACAAATTATGGAAAAGGAAGATATAATGCAGCTAAAAATATGGATGCTAGCTATTATACCAATAGACAAAATCCTGTTGGTCAGAAATTCAACCCTGTATTAAGTGACCACCTGTCTTATGTGATCCTTTGTTGTGGTTTCCTTGGAAAGTCGCATAAGACAGGTTTGACTGTGTTTTTTTATTAAACAAACAAACCTGTATATATTTTATGAAAGGATATGGAGTAAATGAACACGATACCATGACACATGCGAAAACTCCCACTTGCAATTAATTTTAATGAGCTGTATGCCCATTTCGGAAATTTATTCCTCATCAGCAGCACCAGGAACCAAACAAAGGAAATGTGTGTTCAAAATGTTAAAAGTACACAAAACAGAACAAAATCCGAATAAACAGTGACATCAAATATAGCAAAGGACAAAACTACGATGGATGGAGTTAAGCCTTGGGTTTTAGAATTAACATTTAGATATAGTACATTTCAAATAAAGCAATTGTACAGATGAGATATAATCTCATGTACAAGTACACCATATATCTATTTACAATTTGTCAACATTACAAATAAAGGAATAAATTCCCAATAATATAATATCCTAATGTAAAATATTTGATGAAATTTCAGAGAGAATCTTGTGAAAATTGAAAGGTTGTTCATATCAATACTTTCTGGTCTCTGTTGCACTGCAGAAATAATTTCAGACCATTCACTGTCACATTTTTTAAATGTTTTGAAATTTTATGTTATTTGTAAACAGATAAATAAAGAAGAATATTTACATCTCCCACATAAAGATTACAACTACCACAAATTAGAATGAAACTTGATTAGTATGATTCATAGTTATGTTTTGTTGTTTTTTACAGCACCCAAACATGTGATATATGATAATGCATGTAAACTACAGGAGTATTGTCTCAGTCGAGACCCTTTGTTTTTTAAGGACACAGAATTTTATGTTGACAGATTACACTGGGATAACCATACTAGTATGTTTTACTTGCTACTCAATTGATTTACAAGTAGAGCTATTGCCATCACGTTGTGTCAGTTGTCTGTTCTAAACCTTTCATTCAAATATCTTGTCCTTTGAAATCACTGGCGATATAGGGACCAAAGATGGTCAAAATGGTCCTTTGGTAAACTCCTTTAGAAAGGTGTTGCTAATGTTCTTACCTCATCCATACCCGGTCCAATATGGCCACCAGTGTTGACCATATTTTGACATTTTGCCCTAGGGTAAACTATGTCTCAAACAACTTTACTACTATAGGCCAGGTGATTGATACAGGCCTGTCTCTCATAATCACAATTTCACTTACTTACGTAATTCATACCGGTATATTTGCAATACATATATTTAATGGGTTTCCTGTGTACACAGAAAGACCATTTTATTATTCTTAAGTTCCCTAATTTATCAAAATCTTCTGGACCAATCTTTTTTATAACTTGGTATGATAGATCTGTTCTTGAATATATCTTGTGGAATCAAGGCTAGTAAACACATTTTTTTGTCCTAAAGGAATTATTTCCTGTTACACCAAAACACTTGTTAAATCATTTTGATGGTGATTGAGGGTATAAATACCATTCATTGTTATATTTCTAATTGCTAAATTTTTTTTTAATTTATACATTTCAGGTTGTAGCTTGGCATATAATCTATCCATCTACCCACAACATGACAGAATCAACAGCCAGTGCAATGAGCAAGCAAATGCTCACTTGAAAAGGATAAAGGACCAATTGTCATATATGACAGCTGATAATTTCATGAAACATTGTACTTTGTACTTGTGGAACAAAATTCAAACAGTGATCAGATAAACATTGTAAAATATTGTGATTCTTCTGTATTTTTACAAGTGGATAAAGTCTTTTTCATACGATTGCAAAAAGTTTTGGGTTACATTATGTTATGGCTTTGTCATTGTCGACATTGTCTTCTGTCTATGAACGTAAAGGTTTCTAAAATTTATTTGTTGTTGTAGTGAATAGATCTGTTATTATTATCTTTCGACAATAAGTATGGATTATTACATGTGTATTCTGATATGTGCCCCATATCAGTCGATTTGCCGATATCGGCCAAGGACTGATATCAGTGCAGATATCGGAATAGACATGTAATAATCGGTTTATCACATATTTGACATAGGATTTTTGGGTGCTAAAGTAAAATTAAATCTGTAAACAATAACATATTTATTAACAATACAATGAAATATCACAATTGAATAATTTTAAAACGGAGCGGCATGGATTTCTCCAGAACACTGTCCGTTGACATTAATGGTTACTTTTCCACATTTTTTAGAGTAAGGAAGAATGCAAAATCTTGAGTTTTATACAACTGGAACAAAGTCGGTTAGAGTCAGTAGATTGTCAGTGCTATTTAGTATTACATGGAACCTTAGTTAATGCTACGTGTTCATAATTCCCAACAGGGAATCCATAGGAGGGTTCTCTGATTGGATGCCACCCTGTTCTTCTGGAAAAATTTTAAAATTCGTTCAGAATTTAGTAAAGAAATTGACAAAAAATCTACTGAAACCCCCGTTTCTCTGGAATCCTATTGGAATCCTGTTTATTCCAAAAGCTGGATCTTCCTGTGAACTAACATAATGTAGCTAGAGAGGGCAGGTTGGGCCCCTTTTTAATGACATCCGTAATGAATTTCATTCTGTCATGAGTTGTAATTTCTTTGTTGCATAAAGAAAAAGACACTTACCAGATTTTTGTCTAAACAAATAAAATATTCGCAAATTAAATAATATTTTTTTCCTACATGTATTGCTATTGTAGAAAAGTCAAGCAAGTTTATATGAATAATCATGCTGAGGGTTCAATCCCCTGGTTAAAAATTTATTGGTTGTATTGAGTATATGGTATTCACACATGTGCTGTATATTTACATTTTCATTGGTCAGTTTATCTATAATTATACATTCTGCTTATGAGAATAAAGTATTCATTCATTCATTCATTAAAAGTATGTTTTAGTCTTATGATTTGTATTTAGTTATCTTGATTATTAAACAGTTGATTTTCAAGGTCATAGCTCACAGGTTAAGGTCCAAACAGTAGTTACAAAATTTACAGGTTGTTTTCTTCTGTTGGTTAAAATTGCAGATTAGAGGAATCTTGGCCCTCCATATTCCCCTCTTTTTTAGGTGTACCATGATCTAAAGTAAAAATAAAAACAAGTGCCTCTTTACATTAACTGTTAAACAGGATAAAATTGTATAAAAACAGATTACCAGCAGTTACCTGTGTCATGCTTTTTTCTTGGAAATGTAGGTAGCCAAAGTGATCCATGGTCTCTTATGTCATACTGGTTAGAGGGGACCTTGTTGTACAGGTAGTCAAAGAGATATATGATCTTTTGTGTCGCACTGGTTTGAAGAGACCATATTGTTGCACAGGTAGCCAAAGTGATCCATGGTCTCTTGTATCGTACTTGTTAGAAGAGACCATGTTGTTGTACAGGTAGCAACAGTGATCGATGGCATCTTGTGGTATCTTGGTTAGAAGGCACCATGTTGTTGAACATTGAGCCAAAGTGATCCATGGTCTCTTGTGTCATACTGGTTAGAAGAGACCATGTTGTTGCACAGGTAGCCAAATTATCCATTGTCTCTTGTGTCATACTGGTTAAAAGAGACAATGTTGTTGTACAGGTGGTCGAAGTGATCCATGGTCTCTTGTGTCATACTGGCTACAAGAGACCATGTTTTTGTACAGGTAGCCAAAGGGATCTATGGTGTCATGGGTCATTCTAGTTAGAAGAGACCATGTTGTTGTACAGATAGCAGAAGTGATCCATGGACTCTTGTGTCATACCGGTAAAAAGGACTATGTTGTACAGGTGGCCAAATTGGTCCATGGTCTCTTGTGTTATAACTTTTAGAAGAGACCATGTACAGGTAGCCAAAGTGATCCATGGTTTTTTGTGTCGTACTAGTTTGAAGAGACCGTGTTGTTGTACAGGTGGTCAAAGTGATCCATGGTCTCTTGAGTCTTTCTAGTTAGAAGAGACCATGTTGTACAGGTAGCAGAAGTGAACCATGTACTCTTGTGTCATACTGGTAAGAAAGGACACAGTTGTACAGGTGGCCAAAGTGAGCCATGGTCTCTATTGTCATACTTGTTACCAGAGACCATGTTGTTTTACAGGTGGTCAAAGTGATCCATGGTCTCTTGAGTCATTCTAGTTAGAAGAGACCATGTTGTTGTACAGGTAGCCAAATTGATCCATGCACTCTTGTCTCATACTGGTAAGAAAGGACTATGCTGTACAGGTGGCCAAAGTGAACCATGGTCTCTATTGTCATACTGGTTAAAAGGGAACATGTTGTACAGGTGGTCAAAGTGATCCATGGTCTCTTGTGTCATACTAGTTTCAAGAGACCATGTTGTACAGGTGGTCAAAGATATCCATGATCTCCTGGGTCATTCTAGTTAGAAGAGACCATGTTGTACAGGAACACAAAGTGGTCCATGGCCTCTTGTGTCATACTGGTTAAAAGAGACCATGGTGTACATGAAGCCAAAGTGATCCATGGTCTAGGATCATACTAGTTGGAAAAGACCAAGTAGTTGTACAGGTGGCCAAAGTTAACCATGGTTTCTTGTGTCATATTAGTTAGAAGAGACCATGATGTTGTACAGGGAGCCAAAGTGATCCATGGTCTCTTGTTTCATACTGGTTACAAGAGACCATGTTGTTTTACAGGTGGTGAAAGTGATTCATGGTCTCTTGAGCCATTCTAGTTAGAGGAGACCATGTTGTACAGGTAGCCATACTGATCCATGGCTTCTTGTGTCGTTCTACTTAGAAAAGACCATGTTGTTGTACAGATAGCAGAAGTGAACCATGGTCTCTATTGTCATACTGGTTAAAAGAGACGTCTGCGCAGCAATCATGTAGGTTTGTTTGAGTTGTATGAACATTTTTAACCTATATTACGGCCTTGTTACAGTGTTTATATCCTTAATAACTTTTATTTCGACGTCTGCACAGCAATAATGTAGGTTTGGTAGAGTTGTATGAACCTTTTTAACGTAATTACAGCCTTGTGATA
>MJUU01064258.1:1696-11928 GCA_002080025.1 Modiolus philippinarum | reverse complement strand
TGTATATAATTCTAACCCTAACCCTAATGTATATAACTGTAACACTTACTCTAATGTAGATAACTGTAACCCTACCCCTAATGTAAATAACTGTAGCCTTAACCCTAATGTAAATAATTGTAGCTCTACCCCAACTGTAAATAACGGTAGCCTTAACCATAATGTAAATAACTCTAACCCTACCCCTAATGTAAATAACTGTAACCTTACCCCTAATGTAAATAACTGTAACCTTAACCCTAATATAAATAACTGTAGCCTTAACCTTAATGTAAATAACTGTAATCCTAACCCTAATGTAAATAACTGTAACCCTACCCCTATTGTAAATAACTGTAGCCCTAACCCTAATGTATATAACTGAAACCCTAACCGTTATGTATATAACTGTAACCCTTCCCCTTATGTATATAACTGTAACCCTAACCCTAATGTATATAAATGTAACCCTACCCCTAATGTATACAACTGTAACCCTACCACTAATGTATATATCTGTAACCCTAGCCCCTATGTATAAAGCTGTATTCCTTACCCCAATGTCTATGAATGTGCGCCTAACCCTAATATATATTTTTCTAAACCAACGCTCTATGTATAGAAATGTAAACCTAACCCTAATCTATTTAACAGTAAACCTACCCCTAATGTATATTACTGTTACTCTGCCCTAATGTAATGGTTGTGCGGGATTAATAAATACACAACCCATCTTTCGGATGGGATGTAAACTCAGGTCCACGTGTTGGGAGAAATGCCACGCTTCCTGCACGTTAAAGAACCCTTGTAGCAAGCTCTTTGGGGTGGTCCGTAGGTGATCGGCTACAAGGCTAAATTCCCCGCCCTTGACGATTTCACCCTACTTTTCCAGTGGCAGTCAGAATTTCCCGTCCCATGGCCCTTTCCATACCCCAAAGTGATTATTTATTAACAAACTTGTTCTCGTCTTGATATAGCTGAAATATTGCTGAGTAGACGTTAAACAATATTCAATCAATCAATCAACCTAATGTATATTACTGTTACTCTGCCCTAATGTATATAACTATATTTCTTCCCCTTATGTATATATCTGTAAACCTACCCCAAATGTGTATAACTGTAACCCTGCCGCTTATGTGTATAAATCTCAGCCTACCCTTTATGTATATAACTGTAACCCTAACCCTAATGTATATAAGTGTAACCATACCGTAATGTATGCAACTGTAACCCTACCTTTCATGTATATAACACTAATCCTAATGTATATAACTCTAACCCTAACCCTAATGTATATAGCTATAACCCTACCCCTAATGTACATAAATGTGGCCCTAACCCCAATGTATATAATTCTAACCCTAACCCTAATGTATATAACTGTAACACTTACTCTAATGTAGATAACTGTAACCCTACCCCTAATGTAAATAACTGTAGCCTTAACCCTAATGTAAATAGCTGTAACCCTATCTCTAATGTAAATAACTGTAACCCTACCCCTAATGTAAATAACTGTAACCCTAACCCTAATGTAAATAACTGTAACCGTACCCCTAATCTAAATAGCTGTAACCCTAACCCTAATGTATATAACTGTAACACTAACTCTAATGTAGATAACTGTAACCCTAACTCTAATTTAGATAACTGTAACCCTACCCCTGATGTAAATAACTGTAACCCTAAACCTTATGTAAATAACTGTAACCCCAGCTTTAATTTAAATAAATCTAGCCCTAACCCTAAAGTAAATTACTCTAACTCTACCCCTATTGTAAATAACTATATCCCTAACCCTAATGTAAATAACGGTAACTCTACCCCTAATGTAAATAACTGTAACCCTACCCCTAATATAAATAACTGTAACCCTAACCCTAACCCTAATCTAAATAATTGTAACCCTAACCCTACGCCTAATGTAAATGACTGTAACTTTAACCGTAATGTAAATAACTGTGACTCTACCCCTAATGTAAATAACTGAAGCCCTAACCGTAATATATAATAACTGTAACCCTACCCCTAGTGTAAATAACTGTAACCCTACTCCTAATGTAAATAACTGTAACCCTAACCCTAATGTAAATAACTGTAACCGTACCCCTAATCTAAATAACTGTAACCCTAACCCTAATGTATAATACTGTAACCCTAACTCTAATTTAAATAACTGTAACCCTAACTCTAATTTAGATACCTGTAACCCTACCCCTGATGTAAATAACTGTAACCCTAAACCTAATGTAAATAACTGTAACCCCAGCTTTAATTTAAAAAAAGTATAGCCCTTACCCTAATGTAAATAACTTTAACCCCACCCCTAATGTAAATAACTGTATCCCTAACCTTAATGTAAATAACTGTGATACTACCCCTAATGTAAATAACTGTAGCCCTAACCCTAATGTAAATAACTATAGCCCTAATCCTAATGTAAATAACTGTAACCCTAACCCTAATCTAAATAATTGTAACCCTAATCCTATTTAAATAACTGTAACCCTACCCCTAATGTAAATAACTGTAACTCTAACCCTAATGTATATAACTGTGACCCTACCCCTAATGTAAGTATGGGTAAACCTAACCTTAATGTAAATAACTGTAACCTACCCCTAATGCAAATAACTGTAACCCTACTCCTAATGTAAATACCTGTAACCCTAACCATAATGTAAATAACTGCAACCCCAACCCTAATGTAAATATCTGTAACCCTACCCCAAATGTAAATAACAGTAACCCTAACCCTAATGTAAATAACTGTAATCCTATCCCTAATGTAAATAACTTTAACCCTAATCCTTATCCCTAACCCTAATGTAAATGACTGTAACCCTTACCGTAATGTAAATAACTGTAACCCTACCCCTAATGTAAATAACTGTAGCCTTAACCATAATGTAAATAATTGTAACTCTACCCCTACTGTAAATAACGGTATATGGAAACACAGTTGCTGATCAGGAAGCCAAGGATGCACTAGATGATGAGATGGCGGATTGTCCAGTACCATACACTGACATGAAGCCTTTAATTGTTAAATACATTTTAAAGTTATGGCAGGCCAAATGGGACCTGCAAATAAATAATAAACTGCATGGAATACAGTCAGACGTCGGTAAACAAATTGGTTCCTGTGGTAAAAACCGTAGGGAACAGGTAGTGTTGACCCGATGTCGTATTGGACATACTAGAACAACACATAGTTTTATCCTCAACAGTGATGATCGACCTGAATGTATTCCATGCAATTGTCCTTATACAATTCAACATGTTTTAATTGAATGTGTAGATGTTGCCGATATCAGGCGTGATTTTTATTCTGCTGATTGTCTTAAAGACCTATTTACAAACGTCGCTGGCGACAAAATCGTTCAATTTTTAAAAGCAATCAATTTATTTAGTAAGATTTAAATAGATCAATTTTAAACAAGTTTCTAATTTCTAATATTGTTATTGTTAAACCAAAAATTTAATAATATGTTATTTTAACATTTTACACATTTGTTTTACTTGTATAAAGCTATATGGTTTTATATTAATATTTTATGTATTTATTAGAATTTTTCAATAAACCCAACAGTTCTCGCCACAATATAGCTGAAATATTGCTGAAGTTGGCGTAAAACATCAATCAATCAATCAATCAATAAATAACGGTAGCCTTAACCATAATGTAAATCACTCTAACCCTACCCCTAATGTAAATAACTGTAACCTTACCCCTAATGTAAATAACTGTAACCCTAACCCTAATATAAATAACTGTAGCCTTAACCTTTATGTAAATAACTGTAATCCTAACCCTAATTTAAATAACTGTAACCCTACCCGTATTGTAAATAACTGTAGCCCTAACCCTAATGTATATAACTGAAACCCTAACCGTTATGTATATAACTGTAACCCTTCCTCTTATGTATATAACTGTAACCCTAACCCTAATGTATATAAATGTAACCCTACCCCTAATGTATACAACTGTAACCCTACCATTAATGTATATATCTGTAACCTTAGCCCCTATGTATAAAGCTGTATTCCTTACCCCAATGTCTATGAATGTGGGCCTAACCCTAATATATATTTTTCTAAACCAACGCCCTATGTATAGAAATGTTAACCTAACCCTAATCTATTTAACAGTAAACCTATCCCAAATGTATATTACTGTAACTCTGCCCTAATGTATATAACTGTATTTCTTCCCCTTATGTATATAACTGTAAACCTACCCCAAATGTGTATAACTGTAACCCTGCTGCTTAGGTGTATAAATCTCACCCTACCCTTTATGTATATAACTGTAACCCTAACCCTAATGTATATAATTGTAACCATACCGTAATGTATGCAACTGTAACCCTACCTTTCATGTATATAACACTAATCCTAATCTATATAACTCTAACCCTAACCCTAATGTATATACCTGTAACCCTACCCCTAATGTACATAAATGTGGCCCTAACCCTAATGTATATAATTCTAACTCTAACCCTAATGTAAATAACTGTAACCCTATCCCTAATGCAAATAACTGTAACCCTAACCCTAAAATAAATAACTGTAATCCTACCCCTAATGTAAATAACTGTAACCCTAACCCTAATGTAAATAACAGTAACCGTACCCCTTATCTAAATATTTGTAACCATAACCCTAATGTATATAACTGTAACACTTACTCTAATGTAGATAACTGTAACCCTATACCTAATGTAAATAACTGTAACCCTAACCCTAATATAAATAACTGTAACCCTAACCCTAACCCTAATCTAAATAATTGTAACCCTAACCCTACGCCTAATGTAAATAACTGTAACCTTAACCGTAATATAAATAACTGTGACCCTACCCCTAATGTTAATAACTGAAGCCCTAACCGTAATGTAAATAACTGTAGCCCTAACCTTAATGTAAATAACTGTGACACTACCCCTAATGTAAATAACTGTAGCCCTTACCCTAATGTAAATAACTGTAGCCCTTACCCAAATGTAAATAACTTTAACCCTACCCCTAATGTAAATAACTGTATCCCTAACCTTAATGTAAATAACTGTGACACTACCCCTAATGTAAATAACTGTAGCCCTAACCCTAATGTAAATAACTGTAGCCCTAATCCTAATGTAAATAACTGTAACCCTAACCCTAATTTAAATAACTGTAACCCTACCCCTAATGTAAATAACTGTAACTTTAACCCTAATGTATATAACTGTGACCCTACCCCTAATGTAAGTATGGGTAGTCCTAACCTTAATGTAAATAACTGTAACCCTACCCCTAATGCAAATAACTGTAACCCTACCCCTAATGTAAATAACTGTAACCCTAACCCTAATGTAAATAACTGTAACCGTACCCCTAATCTAAATAACTGTAACCCAAACCCTAATGTATATAACTGTAACACTAACTCTAATGTAGATAATTGTAACCCTACCCCTAATGGAAATAACTGTAACCCTAATCCAAATGTAAATAACTGTAACCTCACCTTTAATTTAAATCAGTGTAGCCCTAACCCTAAAGTAAATTACTCTAACCCTACCCCTATTGTAAATAAGTATATCCCTAACCCTAATGTAAATAACTGTAACTCTACTCCTAATGTAAATAACTGTAACCCTAACCCTAATGTAAATAACTGTTACCCTACACCTAATGTAAATAACTGTAGCCCTAATCCTAATGTAAATAACTGTATTCCTAACCCTAATGTAAATAACGGTAAGTCTACCCCTAATGTAAATAACTGTAACCCTTACCCTTATATAAATAACTGTAACCCTAACCCCAATCTCAATAATTGTAACCCTAACACTACCCCTAATGTAAATAACTGTAACCTTAACCGTAATGTAAATAACTGTAACCCTACCCCTAGTGTAAATAACTGTAACCCTACCCCTAATGTAAATAACTGTAACCATAACGCTTACGTAAATAACTTGATCCTTAACCCTCATCTAAATAATTTTAACCCTAACCCTAATGTAAATAACTGTAACCCTAACCCTAATGTAAATAACTCTAACCCTAACAGTAATGTAAATTATTCTAACACAAACCCTAATGTAAATAAGTGTAACCCTTTCTCTTATGTAAATAACTGTAACCCTACTCCTAATACAAATAACTGTTACCCTACCCCTAATGTAAATAACTGTAACCCTAACCCTTATGTACGTAAGAGTAACCCTACCCCTTATGTAAATAACTGTAACCCTATCCCTAATGTAAATAACTGTAACCCTAACCGTAATGTAAATAACTGCAACCCCAACCCTAATGTATAAATCTGTAACCCTACCCCTAATGTAAATAACTGTAACCCTAACCCTAATGTAAATAACTGTAATCCTAACCTTAATGTAAATAACTGTAACCCTAATCTTAATGCCTAACCCTAATGTAAATAACAGTAACCCTACCCCTAATGTAAATAACTGTAACCCTACCCGTAATGTAAATAACTGTTACCCTAACTCTTATGTAAATAACTGAACCCTACCCCTAATGTAAATAACTGTAACCCTACCCCTAATGTAAATAACTGTAGCCATAACCCTAATGTAAATAACTATAACCCTACGCCTAATGTAAATAACTGTAACCCTACCCCTTATGTAAATAACTGTAGCCCTAACCCTAATATAAATAGCTTTAACCCTACCACTAGTGTAAATAACTGTAACCCTAATGTAAATAACTGTAATCCTAACCCTAATGTAAATAACTGTTACCCTAATCCTAATGCCTAACCCTAATGTAAATAACTGTAACCCTACCCCTAATGTAAATAACTGTAACCCTACCAATAATGTAAATAACTGTCACCCTAACCCTTATGTAAATAACTGTAACCCTAATCCTAATGTAAATAACTGTAACCCTAACCCTAATGTAAATAACTGTAATCCTACCCCTAATGTAAATAACGGTAAGTCTATCCCTAATGTAAATAACAGTAACCCTAACCCTAATCTAAATAATTGTAACCCTAAGCCTACCCCTAATGTAAATAGCTGTAACCTTAACCGAAATGTAAATAACTGTAACCCTACCCTTAATGTAAATAACTGTACACCTAACCGTAATGTAAATAACTGTAACCTTACCCCTAGTGTAAATAACTGTAACCCTACCCCTAAAGTGAATAACTGTAACCATAACCCTTATGTAAATAATTGTATCCTTAACCCTCATCTAAATAAGTTTAACCCTAACCCTAATGTAAATAACTGTAACCCTAACCCTAATGTAAATAATTCTAACCCTACCAGTAATGTAAATTATTCTGACACCGACCCTAATGTAAATAAGTGTAACCCTAACCCTTATGTAAATAACTGTAACCCTACTCCTAATACAAATAACTGTAACCCTACCCCTAATGTAAATAACTGTAACACCCTAACCCAAATATAAATAACTGTAATCCCTACCCCTAATGTATATAACTGTAACCCTACCCCTACGTATATAACAGTAACCCTACCCCTAATTTATATAACTGTAACCCTAACCCTTATGTACGTAAGAGTAACGCTACCCCTTATGTAAATAACTGTAACCCTATCCCTAATGTATATAACTGTAACCCTACCCCTAATGTATATAACTGTAACCCTATCCCTAATGTAAATGACTGTAGCCCTAACCCTTATGTAAATAACTGTAACCCTATCTCCAATGTATATAACTGTAACCCTTACCCTAATGTAAATAACTATATCCCTACCCCTAATTTAAATAACTGTAACCCTAACCCTAATGTAAATAACTGTAACCCTACCCCTAATATAACTAACTGTATCCCTAAGCCTAATGTAAATAACTGTAACCCTAGCCCTAATATAAATAACTGAACCCTACCCCTAATGTGAATAACTGTAACCTTAACCCTAATGTAAATAAGTGTAACCCTACCCCTTATCTAAATAACTGTAGCCATAACTCTAATGTAAATAACTATAACCCTACGCATAATGTAAATAACTGTAACCCTAACGGTAATGTAAATAACTGCAACCCCAACCCTAATGTAAATATCTGTAAACCTACCCCTAATGTAAATACCTGTAACCCTAACCCTAATGTAAATAACTGTAATCGTAACCCTTATAAATAACTGTAACCCTAATCCTAATGCCTAACCCTGATGTAAATAACTGTAACCCTACCCCTAATGTAAATAACTGTAAGCCTACCCATAATGTAAATAACTGTCACCCTAACCATTATGTAAATAACTGTAACCCTAACCCTAATGTAAATAACTGTAAGCCTACCCCTAATGTAAATAACTGTAGCCTTAACCCTAATGTAAATAATTGTAACCCTACCCATAATGTAAATAACTGTAACCCTAACCCTAATGTAAATAACGGTAACCCTAACCATAATGTAAATAACTGTAACCCTACCCGTAAGGTAAATAACTGTAACCTAACCCCTAATGTAAATAACTGTGATCCTGACCCTAATTTTAATAACTGTAACCCTACCCCTAATGTAAATAACTGTAGCCCTAACCCTAATGTATATAACGGAAACCCTAACCGTTATGTATATAACTGTAGCTCTTCCCCTTATGTATATAACTGTAACCCTAACCCTACTATATATAAATGTAACCCTACCCCTAATGTATACAACTGTAGCCCTACCATTAATGTATATATCTGTAACCCTAGCCCCTATGTATAAAGCTGTATTCCTAACCCCAATGTCTATGAATGTGCGCCTAACCCTAATATATATTTTTCTAAACCTACGCCCTATTTACATAAATGTAAACCTACCCCTACTGTATATAACTGTATTTCTTCCCCTTATGCATATAACTGTAAACCTACCCCAAATGTGTATAACTGTAACCCTGTCGCTTATGGGTCTAAATCTGACCCTACCCTTTATTTATATAATCCTAATGTATATAATTGTAACCATACCGTAATGTATGCAACTGTAACCGTACACTTCATGTATATAACTGTAACCCTAACCCATTGTAACCTTACTAGTTATGTATATACCCCAAAGGTATATTGCTGTAATCCTACCACTAATGTATATAACTGTAACCCTACCCCTAATGTAAATAACTGTAACCCTAACCCTAATGTATATAACTGTTACACTAACTCTAATGTAGATAACTGTAACCCTACCCCTAATGTAAATAACTGTAACCCTAACCCTCATGTAAATAACTGCAGCCCCACCTTTAAATTAAATAAGTGTAGCCCTAACCCTAAAGTAAATTACTCTAACCCTACCCCTATTGTAAATAACTATATCCCTAACCCTAATGTAAATAACTGTAACTCTACTCCTAATGTAAATAACTGTAAATCTAACCCTAATGTAAATAACTGTGACCCTACACCTAATGTAAATAACTGTAGCCCTAACCCTAATGTAAATAACTGTATTCCTACCCCTAATGTAAATAACGGTAAGTCTACCCCAAATGTAAATAACTGTAACCCTTACCCTAATATAAATAACTGTAACCCTAACCCCAATCTCAATAATTGTAACCCTAACCCTACCCCTAATGTAAATAACTGTAACCTTAACCGTAATGTAAATAACTGTAACCCTACCCTTAATGTAAATAACTGTAGACCTAACCGTAATGTAAATAACTGTAACCCTACTCCTTGTGTAAATAACTGTAACCCTACCCATAATGTAAATAACTGTAACCATAACCCTTATGTAAATAACTTTATCCTTAACCCTCATCTAAATAATTTTAACCCTAACCCTAATGTAAATAACTGTAACCCTAACCCTAATGTAAATAACTCTAACCCTAACAGTAATGTAAATTATTCTAACACCAACCCTAATGTAAATAAGTGTAACCCTATCTCTTATGTAAATAACTGTAACCCTACTCCTAATACAAATAACTGTTACCCTACCCCTAATGTAAATAACTGTAACCCTAACCNNNAAATGTAAATAACAGTAACCCTTCCCCTAATGTATATAACTGTAACCCTACCCCTATGTATATAACAGTAACCCTACCCCTTATTTTTATTACTGTAACCCTAACCCTTATGTACGTAAGAGTAACCCTACCCCTTATGTAAATAACTGTAACCCTATCCCTAATGTAAATAACTGTAACCCTAACCGTAATGTAAATAACTGCAACCCCAACCCTAATGTATAAATCTGTAACCCTACCCCTAATGTAAATAACTGTA
>MJUU01064257.1:93948-110488 GCA_002080025.1 Modiolus philippinarum | reverse complement strand
TTTTTTTTTATTTATACACGTGTACGTCCCATAAAAACATTTAAAAAAGGCATGATAATTTTGAGAATACTACCTGTAATTAACAAAAAATTGATTCGACTGTGTTGCATTTCGTTTCCACGTGTAAGGAAAATTAAGGAAAATATGTACCATTCTTTTCTATGTTAAAATTTGAGGTCCACGACAGGGATTTTCTGCAACGCCAAAGTACTTTTTTATTATTATGTATATTTAAATATACTTAATACCAAAATACCGAAGTTACTTAAATGAGATATAACTGAAAACTATAAATGCTATCCACCAAGGAAAAACACTATCTATCCGTATC
This sequence comes from Modiolus philippinarum, assembly GCA_002080025.1. Lineage (NCBI taxonomy): Eukaryota > Metazoa > Mollusca > Bivalvia > Mytilida > Modiolidae > Modiolus > Modiolus philippinarum. The sequence goes on along the minus strand of MJUU01064257.1, from coordinate 110,157 downwards.
TACAATTCCTGAGTATTACATAATTCGTGATTTGCCTTCCTAATTTCCAACCACAATTCCATTTTTTCCGTACATTTCAAATGAAATGTCCCATGGTTCTACGTTTAATGTGTAAAGATGGAAAGACTTTGGAAGTAATCAACTGAAGATGAACACAATCAAGAAGTTTCTGAGGTATGTTGTCCTATTGACATTTAGGTTAATCATTCATACTTCATATTTCATGCTTATATAAATGTAATGGCATTTTGTATAGCAAATGTTATATTTGGTTATAGATGTACATTAAAAAAAACACAATTAATAATCTTACAACAGCCAGTTCGCATACCAATGGGAACAAACTGTGCTCCTTTTTCTCTGTTCGATTAGTTTGTTTTACCTTATTTTGCTGACCATCTTTTTGTTGGTTTATTGGTTCATATAACGCACTCAAAGATCCCCCGTCCATTTTATTTCAGGCATCCTATAAACATTTATTTCACCAACGGAAACTGAAAGGTGGTGTATTAACGGGTGTTGAACAGAGAGACTAAGAGAGTAAGTCCATAGAAATTTAATTTAAACCCTATTTTAGAAATAGCAAGTGACCTCGAGATGAAGAACAACACTAAAAAAGTTGTTTGTTTGTTTGATTTTACCATGTTTTGTAGAGACTTTGTTTCATGTGCATTTACTCAATATCATTTCATTCACCATTTATAAGAAAAAAAGTCGAGAAACCAAGATTTAAATGAAACACCATAAAAAAAATATTAAAGTATTGAATTAAAATGCATTTTTTTATTATCAAAGTAAAATATTCTGTTATTATTATTTTTATTTCGACTATGATGAGTTGGATAGTATCCACAGATGTTGATGTAAAGTCTGTTTTGAACGGGAGGGTGACAGTTATGGAAGAAGACCTTGCTAATATCAACGAAATTCCTACAAAAATTTTAGATGAAGACGTTAACATTAATCGAATTAAAAGATATTTGGACAAGGCAGCATGGAAATGATTAAAAGAAAACATCTCTACAAAGCAGGATGAGGCACAATAGAATTGCCTTGTTTGTAATGAAGACGTTCACATCCGCTCTTCAATAGTATTCGATGGCTGTCTTGAGTGGAATCACCTTACGTGTGCTGGACTAAAAGTCCATCAAAATCAACCGTGATACTGGATGTGCAGGAAATGCCATTAGAAATAAATATGAGCCATATTTTTGTACTGATCGCAATATTACTAATATATATTTTATATTACTAATTAGTTACTCTTTATATCAAATAAATTTGTAATTGTCTTTAATTCCTTCTGTCAGGTAACAATAACGCCAGGTAGCAATAAGGATGAAAATAATGGTTACTTCGAATTCATTTAAAACAGGTCCGAATCCGGTGAAGGTTCCATAATTAGTCTCTGTTCCGGTCTCAGGTAACAATAATTATTTTTATTAGGATTACTTTTCCAGGTAAATCCAGGTAATCGTAGCCAGTTCGTACTAATATATATTATATATTACTAATTAGTTACTCTTTATATCAAATAAATTTGTAATTGTCTTGAATTCCTTCTGTCAGGTAACAATAGCGCCAGGTAACAATAAGGATGAAAATAATGGTTACTTCATTTAAAACAGGCCCGAATCCGGTGAAGGTTCCATAATTAGTCTCTGTTCCGGTCTCAGGTAACAATAATTATTTTATTAGGATTACTTTTCCAGGTAAATCCAGGTAATCGTAATCTGTTTGGATTTAATTGTTGTTTTCTGGTCGTGTAACGCCACGAAGATAGGAAACGTTGGACTGTCAGCCGGCTGCCATATTTGTCCATATTGAATTCTATGGCATGTCAAACAGACCTCTCATTTACATGATGTCTGTGGGTTCTAGTTGTTCCTCTGACAGTTCAGTGGTTTCTTTCGGGATTCATTTTGTTGATTTTCCGCTTTCCTCCACCTTTAATTCAACTGAGCATTTAACGGCATCGGTTTGGATAGAGCAGATTGTCCTAACCGACTCCCGTTCTGCCTTTTTTCTGGGGGCTTCCGTAGAGTTCTTTGTATTTATGTTTATTTTTGTTTTTGCACCTGTACATAGTTTTAGCCCCGTGGATGGCAGTGATTGGTACTTATGTCCTCACAATTCCACAACCTCAGGCAAGTCAACCTGCGTTAGGCTAGGGAATCGGGGAAGGCAATGCTCACATTAACATGCCTGGTGCATATTTGTTAAATGTTCCTCCTTACGTCTTATATTACGTTATATGATGGTGCTCCTACATACAGGAGGAATATACTTACAAAACAAACAACGTAGCCAGTTCGTTATATATATATATATATATATATAGTTAGATCGCATTTTTTATAAGCTATAGCCGAGGTTATAAAAATTTATTTCCACGTTGCGTTCTTTTTGATAAGCAAATAAGAAAAAATACCAATGCAGTTATATATAAATTATAAAACATGTCAGATAATATTTTCCCGCTATAAAAATGAAAACGGCAGTCGTGTAGAATTATAAGAATGTGTATTCCAGTCTCAGATCCGTTTTTCAACGATTTTATTGCCTCAATCCCGTTTCACTCTCGCTGTTGAAAAGGCAAGCCGCACTTCCCGCGTATACCCATTATTAACCCAGTCTTTATTAATGACAAAAAGTCAGATCGTCATTATGTGATTTACACTAAATATTTACAAATTACCAAATTAACTCTTTTTTTTAAATATTTTATTTTATTATATCCTTTTGAAGTAGTTGGTTATATATGTTGTGATCTGGGACTATTATAATATGTTATATATTAGTCCCAGTTGTGATATAGCTTTTTGTAAATCTTTACATAAATATGTTTGAAAAGTCAGGTTCATACTTAATCTTTACAAATGACCGAAATAATTAATTAACCTTTTTAAATATTTTACTTTATCATACCATTTCGAAGACGTTTTACATGTCGCGATATAACTTTTTGTAAATCTTTACATAAATATTTTTGAAAAGTCAGGTTTTCATTATGCGGTTTATACCAAATCTTTACAAATGAATAAAATAACTCATTTTTAAGAATATTTTACTTTTATCTAATCCTTTCAAAGAAGTTTTATATACGGTACATTAAAAAAAGTTTTATATAAGGTAATATTTAAAAAAGTTTTATATAAGGTAATTTGGGGAAAATATATAATGTTGTGTCTCCACAATTGAAATAAGCACCAACATATAATATCTCCCACTTTTGGATTCATTTTTGACGAAAGATGCATAAATTTGGTATTGCAAGAAAGGAAAAATGCTAAAATGCAAAATATTTCAGTCTTTTAAGGTAATATTGGAAAAATTACATATAAATGTTGTGTCGCGACAATTAAAATAAGCACCGACATATAATATTTCCCACTTTTGAGGTCACTTTTTGCAAAAGATGTATAAATTTAGTATCCCGAGAAAGAAAAAAAGCTAAAATGCAAAATATTTTAATCTTATAAAGTAATATTGGGAAAAATATATATAAATGTTGTGTCACGACAATTGAATTTAAAAAGCACCGACATATAATATCTCCCACTTTTGAGGTCATTTTCAACAAAAGATGTATAAATTTAGTATCGCGAGAAAGGAAAAAAGCTAAAATGCAAAATATTTCAATCTTATAAGGTAATATTGGGAAAAATACATATAAATGTTGTGTAGCGACAATTGAAATGAGCACCAACATATAATATCTCCCACTTTTGGATTCATTTTTGACAAAAGATGCACCATTTGGTATCGTGAGAAAGACAAAAAGCTAAAATGCAAAATATTTCAGTCTTTCAAGGTAATTTGGGGAAAAATACATGAAAAAAGTTTTGTCGCGACAATTGAAATAAGCACCAACACAGAATATCTTCCACTTTTGGATAAATACTGACAAAAGATGCATTAAATTTGGTATTGCAAGAAAACAGCTAAAATGCAAATTATTTCAGTCTTATAAGGTAATTTTGGAAAAAAATACATATAAATGTAGTGTTGCGACAATTGAAATAAGCACCAACATATAATATCTCCCACTTTTGAGGTCATTTTCATCAAAAGATTATAAATTTAGTATCGCGAGAAAGGAAAAAAGCTAAAATGCAAAATATTTCAATCTTATAAGGTAATGTTGGGAAAAATACATTTAAATAATGTGTCGCGACAAGTGAAATAAGCACCAACATATAATATCTCCCACTTTTGGATTCATTTTTGACAAAAGAAGAAACAATTTGGTATCGCGAGAAAAACAAAAAGCTAAAATGCAAAATATTTCAGTCTTAAAAGGTAATATTGGAAAAAATACATATAAATGTTGTGTTACAACAATTGAAATAAGGACCGACATATAATATCTCCCACTTTTTAGGTCAATTTAACAAAAGATGTATAAATTTAGTATCGTGAGAAGGGAAAAAAGCTAAAATGCAAAATATTTCAATCTTATAAGGTAATATTAGGAAAAATACATATAAATGTTGTTTCGCAACAATTGAAATAAGCACCAACATATAATATCTCCCACTTTTGATGTCATTTTTAACAAAAGGTATAAATTTAGTATCGTGAGAAAGGAAAAAAGCTAATATGCAAAATATTTCAATCTTATAAGGTAATATTGGGAAAAATACATATAAATGTTCTGTCGGGACAATTGAAATAAGCACCAACATATAATATCTCCCACTTTTTAATTCATTTTTGACAAAAGATGCAACAATTTGGTATTGACAAAAGATGCAACAATTTGGTATCACGAGAAAGACAAAAAGCTAAAATGCAAAATATTTCAGTCTTTTAAGGTAATTTGGGGAAAAATACATGAAAAAAGTTTTGTCCCCACAATTGAAATAAGCACGAACACATGATATCCCCTACTTTTGGATTTATTTTTGACAAAAGATGCATAAATTTGGTATTGCTAAAAGAAAACAGCTAAATGCAAAATATTTCAGTCTTCTAAGGTAGTTTTGGAAAAAATACATATAAATGTTGTGTCGCGACATTTGAAATAAGCACCAACATATATGTATCTCCCCCTTTTGAAGTCATTTTCAACAAATATGTGTAAATTTAGTATTGCGAGAAAGGAAAAAAGCTAAAATGCAAAATATTTCAATCTTATAAGGTAATATTGGGAAAAATACATATAAATGTTGTGTCGCGACAATTGAAATATGCACGATATATAATATCTCCCACTTCTGAGGCCATTTTTTACAAAAGATGTATAAATTTGGTATTGCGAGAGAGGAAAAAAGTTAAAATGCAAAATATTTCAATCTTATAAGGTAATTTGGGGAAAAATATATATAAATGTTGTGTTGTAACAATTGAAATAAGCACCAAAATATAATATCTCCCATTTTTTGACTCATTTTTGACAAAACATGCATAAATTTGGTATCGTGAGAAAGGAAAAAAGTTAAAATGCAAAATATTTCAATCTATAAGGTAATTTGGGAAAAAATACATACATAGCATGGACCTGTACATCTATCTATGCCACAGTCGTTACCCTTATGCCAACAAGCACTGAATCCAATGTATTTTACTCAGCAACAACATCAAAGCAGTGTTATAAACAAGCCGATCAGTTTGTCAACAAACCAACAGAACCCATCGAGTGCACCCATAAGCGCACCTATGAATGTAGCAATGGACATGATAGTCTCAACAATAAACATTTTAAACACAAGACTTGAAAATTATCATCCACAAACAGCACAACGGTTATCAAAATTAGAGTATTTAGAAAATATTGATAAAAGATTATCCATGCTTGAAAATGGTTTGGGTCATATTGGAAGTGATATTCAGGAAATAAAAGCAAAATTAGAAGAACACATGAAGAACACGACCAAGAAATCGAAAGCGAAAAACGAGAACAGTACGATATCGGGGTTTGTACACGTGACTTCCGGTTAACATGGCAGTGAAATTTTTGGCTCCGTGAAAAAATCGAAAGTAATTTGTCAATATCAGTGTCATCCTTCTACGAATATGGAATATTTTCAAGGATTATTGTAGTTTGATATCTATATTTTGTAAATACGTTAAATACGTTATGGTTTTGGATATTTGTGTTGTATATAGTTTGCTTGATGAACTTTAATTTTGAACTTTGAATTTCCAATAATGGATCGCCGTTTGAACTATGTCGTTGCCAAAAGTGAACAAGGAATATAAGAAATTGTATAAACTATACAGAAGTGTTGATTTTAAGAATCATTTATGTGAAAAGGTTAATAAAGCAACAGCGATTTTCGCAGCTCTGAGACGTACTTTTAAATACTTAGATACTAAGTCTTTTGTAGCATTGTACAAAACCATGGTCCGTTCACATTTAGATTATGCCAGCTCATTATGGTCTCCTTACAAAATTAAACATGTGGATAAGTAAGATGGAATCCACAGGAGAATCACGAAACAACTACCAGGGATGAAAGATTTGTCATACCCAGAAAGATTAAGAAAGCTTAAGCTTCCAACATTAGCATATAGGAGATTAAGGGGTGACATGATAGAGACTTTCAAGATAATTAATGGGCATTATGATCCTGATGCATGTACACTACTTAAATTATTAAGCGACCAGAACCTAAGATTCAGTACCAGAACAAACACAAAGAAAATAGTTCAAAATAGAGCTAAATCTAATTTATGAAACAATTCCTTCTCAATAAGGGTAGCAAAAGTTTGGAACAGTCTTCCTGAAGTAATTGTGAATGCGCCAAGCATTAATGCGTTCAAAAACTGGCTAGATAAATATTGGGAGAGTGAAGAACTAGTTTACGATGACTACAAAGCGGATATTCAAGGTTAAGGAGGAAGTCGCGTGACAAATGAATATCTGCAGGATGAAATTATAGAGTCTGGTGAAGAGGAGCCCTAGGGATCCTGTACCGGAAATCATCAATAAGTAAGTATCAATAAGATATCAAAAGACAAATAAGTGATATTGATGATGACCGATATTATTTGATGCAGGAAAATGAACGACATCGTGAAGATTTACTCCGATTACAAACGCAGTCGATGAAGTATAATTTAATATTTGAAGGTATACCCGAAAATGACGATGAGAACACGGAAACTGTAGTGAAAGAATTTCTCAAGTCAGAATTTAAAATTGATAGTGAAATTGTTCATGTTGTTTTTCAGAATGTTCACAGACTTCGAAAATCCGCAAGTTCTGACAGGGAAGCTCGTGCTATAATCGGTAGGTTTATGCGTTATTCGGATCACGATTTGGTATTTAAATCAGTACCAGAAAACCTCCGTGTAAACAGGGTATGAACACTCTTACATCCTGAACTGGTTATAAATTTCACACGGTAAAATCACTAATTTGGGATTTCAACAAAGTTGGCATATTAGTGTGCACTTTTATTAACAACTCTTGTATAGGAAGATATTCTCTCTTTTGCATAAACACAGTAAAACTGAAATTTTCTTTGGGATCAATCCCAGAAACAGAACCGAAACGAGAAAACTTCCTGAAAAAAGTTTTTTGTATTAATTGACCTTAAAATATATCAATACCCGTTCAGGATACAAAATTCCATTTTGGAGTGTGTTCCCAAACTACTAAAGGACCCCCCCACACACACACATATTACAAGTTAATCCCATTTGGGATTCGAAGCCAGAGATGTTTATTGATATGGAGGTAGGCAATATAAAAAAAAACATCTCTGGCATCGAATCCAAAAAGGGATTATGTGATCTGTTCAATGCAAAACAGTAGCATGTGTTCTATCAAGCTGCTGTAATCCCTGGTGAAAATGTGACATTACCTAGGACAGAATCGTCACTTTGACAATTTATATGTTACCTCAACGTAATGACAAGAATTTAGAAAAAATCAACTTCGAAAAGGACATTGGTGTCATCATAGATAAAGACCTACTTTTTGATCAACATATTAACGAAAAAGTCAATAAAGCTAATCAGATAATTGGGACACTGAGACGAACCTTCCAATATATGGGCAAAGAGACATTTGTACCACTATATAAAACACTAGTTAGGACACACCTCGATTATGCTAGTTCAGTATGGGCACCGTATAAATTAAAACATATAGACCAACTTGAAGGAGTACAACGTAGAGCCACCAATCAAATTCCAGGAATGAAAAACTTAACATATTCAGAAAGATTAAAAGCTCTCCAGTTACCATCTTTAAGCTACCGCAGACTACGTGGAGACATGATCGAAGTTTATAAGATACTGCACGAGAAATACGACAGAGAAGCAAGTAATATACTTAAATTATGGAAAGATACAATGTATGGCACCACGCATGAGTGAAAGAGGAAACACCTTAACATTATATCCACAACGGGCCAAAACAGCAATTAGGAAAAACTCGTTTGCACTGAGAGTAGTAAAGTACTGGAATAGTTTGCCAGACGTGGTTGTTACATCGCCAACACTTAATACATTTAAGAACAGACTGAACAAGTACTGGAAAAATCAAGAGATTGTATATTAGGATTTCAAGGCTGATATAGTATTAGATGGAAGTAACGTAAACCTAAATGAAATTGAAAATATAGACATGACAGAGTCCGGAATAGAGGAGCCTACAGCACCTGCTCTGGAAAACAACGATAGGTATAGGTAGGTAGGTAAGGTAATCTACTATCCAGGTTAATAAACATAAAGACCACGCTGGGAGTCAGCGTCGACTTACGATAACAAGACGTTCCGGCCTTACGACAAATCCGTCCCTGCCTATCCGGCNCTGAACTTTCCGGCCTCATTCCAATCCGGCCCTGTCTTAAAAGTAGATCCGGCCTTACGATAATTAATGTATTACTGTTGTTTACCGACAAAAAATTTGTTATAAGAAGTTGAATTGGTTTTTGCCATATGAAAAATTCAACTTCATAAGCCAACTTTTTACCTTGGAAGATGGAAAGCAAACTCATGGCCTGAAGTATTAGTGTTATATTTAGCATGTTTGTGTATCGTGACTATGGTCTATGGTGACTATGGTCTTTTATTTCTGGTGTTCTCATATTTGCCGTAAATTTTGGACTCTGGTTTATTTAATCCACTTGAATTGTGTTCTTTCGGCACTTTCAGTCTGCAATAATTGTTTCTAAAATATAGGTATTGCTAACATTTCAAATAAAAATGAACTTGGTACATATTTCAGAGGCTATTCCTCACTGTAAGATTACGTTAATGGTTAAGACTCCTTCGTTCCTTCTGCAGCATTTTTTTGACAAATTTCCAATAAATGCATCAATATAAGTCTGAACAATAAATATTACGACTTTTTATCTCCGATATCATGACCAAACTGAACAAAATCAATTAACAATACAGGGACGGATAGACCAAGGCCGGATTGTCATAAGGCCGGACTGGCATAGGGCCGGACTGTTGTAAGGCCGGGTGATCTCGAAATCTCGACTTACTAACAATGATACATTTCAGTATATCGTTAGTTTTGAGTTACCTCTTCTCAAGCTTTCATCTCCCTCGTGTTAGCGCCCCTCTTTTGTCTCGATTGATCCATAACTTAAACGGCAGTCGATGATAAAATGTGTACATTCATGGTTCAGTTTCCACGTTGTTTCTCACCATTGTTTATTCAAGCGTTTCCGTGATAAAAAGCGTTTTGCATACGCCTCATAGGAGTATAAAATTAGAGTCAAATACGGTGGTCGGCGAACCTCATTTATGAAGTTTTAGTATTGCGGACACCACCAGTATAATACAAGTTAAGCTTTTTTAAAAAGCTTCCCGGTTTATAGCCATCAATACATTTATTGGTCATATATCAAAGAATTAAATAATTGGAATGATTGTTTAATCTTTGATAAAATGTACTACACCCTGCTAAGCTCGCCTCATTGTACTGCATTGTCTACATTGACAAATATATATACAAACAATTAGTTTTACAAATTATACTGGCATCCCTAGGAGCAACGAATCCATACCCGTGTGTATGGATACATTTATAAATTGTAAAAGATGCTTTATATCAAAATATTAAATTTCAACTTGTTACACGATATTTTATGAAATATTCAAACAATCTTTGGTTTAAAGCTGCGACAAAACAGTTTCATTAGTGTTCGGGCCCTAGATATATAATTATGCACATTTCCCATATCCGGAAGCCCTCAGGATAGATAATAATACCAGAGAAATTCTGCTGATCGGATCAGATTCCGACCTTTTTAAAATACAGTTTGACGGATTCCTAAAGCTACCATGGCAACCCGGAATAAAGAAACGATTACCTTTCCCTATACCAGCACCCCAATGCAGCTAGTTTGAGTATTTGTCGTCCCTTACTTGTCCACGGTTGTATTTCGCAAACTGATTACATTGAAGGCAATGACAATGTAAAAATATATGAGGCAATCGGTTCAAAGTTAAATTCAAGTTTTTCCAATGTCTACTCGAATGGTTTATATCGATGTGCTAATCAGCGGGATTACGGGGACGATGCACATCATTTAGCACCAGTATTACGCAGGAACTTCTGGCCAATGAGCAAGCTTTGTTTTCGTTTCTGCAGACATGCTTGCAGCAAACCATTCTAGTACCCGATTTCCATGGAAACCGGGAATAAAACAGAGAAAAAGTGTGTTTTCTTTTATATTTATGGTTAAATTATATGAAGTTATAGTTTTGCAGACACCGGTATAATATAAAATAGAGAAAATGTGCCTTATCTTACTTATTTATGGTTATATTATAGAAAGTTTCAATATCGTCTAAAATTACATGTAATTTAGAAGTAATGTTTCTTTTCTTAGGTAGTTCTGGCTGATCTTGCAGCATCTTTCATCAGTTCATTACTATATATCAGGAATTTTTTATTTAATTTTAACTATTTTATATTAACATTGTTTATTTTATTTATTAATCACTTTTCCGTTTATGCTGACAAAATTACACAATTTTAAGTTTTTGCCGACCCTATTCTGATATTGTCACGGCAGAAGTGGAGAAAATTCCCGAGAGATATTTTGTAACACCGATGTCATAAATGCTGTTTCATATGGAAAACCGACTTTTTTCTTTTGTCAAAATTAACAGTTGTTTTATTTATATGTGGTCGTATGTATCGCATTGTAATTTTTACTGTGAAATTTTAATTTTTCATTTCAAGTTCGTTTCATGAAAATATATAAGATTATTTAACCGACACGGTGCACGTTACACGGTACACGGTACGCGATACACTGTACACGATACCCGATTGAGAACTTTCTGTATCATTCATCGTGCGAATCGTGTGCGCTCAACGTGTGAATCGTGTGCGTTCATCGTGTGAATCGTGTGCGTGTGGTAGTGAATGTTGAACGTTTCCATCGCTGTATAGAAAATTGTTAAAAACATAAATATCAGGTTGTGTGTTTTCATAGGTGCTCATTAGATGTTTTATCAATATACAAAAATGTATATACATTTAGGTAACACTTTCATTGGAGGTATTTTTTTTTTGTATAACCTAAAATTTCTCATTTATATAATAGATCAAACGTATGTATTCTTATGATTGTACACGTGTCTGTGAATCAGATATAATTTCTACAACGAGAACCAAGTTGAGTTGATTATGAAATTTCTCACATCAAATTTAATAAATTTTGCAAATATTTAAAAATGAGGCTTGCCGAGTATGTTTCTCTAATGGCATAATGTAAAACACTATTTTCCGGATTATATTCCGATTAGATTTGACGGTAAATTTCGCACGAGTTGTTCTCTCACTAGAGACGAGAAATATTTCTATCACCCAGGTCAGGCCTTGATTAAATTTGCTAGAAATAAAAGAATATTTGTTAAAACATCTTTACAACATTCGCCGAATGATACAGTTTATCAGCAGCATGTGTCCGTGCGTTTCTAAATCAGTATCTTGTTCAAAGATGATGCTTATTTAGGGAGGGGTCAAAATAACTTAAAATATTCCTTAAAAAATTAAAGTTATCCCAATAATTATTGAAATATCATATGTCTCATAATGAAAATATCGGACACCCCGTATATGGCACGCGATAGTAACAAAAAAGCGGTTAACCTAGTATTTCAGACGAAAACTAGGGGTTTTCGTGCAAAAAACCTTGTATACCGCACGTAAACTATTGGTTTCCGACCGGTATCATAGTATTTCGCCGAAAACCGCTAGTTTCCGATGTATAATGAGAAGGATACTCAACTCGTACACAATCCATTTGGCATTTTAAAATCAGTGCTTAGACGTTTAATATGCTTTCACTTTGCAGCTAACTACTGAAAAAATTGAGTATGGATTCTAATAAAATTATGTTTTTTTCTAAGAATTAAGACAGTTTTATGTTGTTAGAATAAATTTTGTTTCATTATAGCAAGCACTTTCTTCCATACACATTATTGAAATTTGTAATCAAGACATTTTTCATTGCTTTTTTTTGTCACTTCAGTTTACATCGGTAAAAAACTACCACAATTTACACCTAAAGGCTTTAAAAGTAAATTGCAGAATTTCACAAAATGGGTATTTTCGTAAGGAGTCACATCTACTGCACTGCTGGAACAATTTTTGTAACCATCAGTATTGTTTTAATGCTTTAAAGATAAAGTCCTAAAATTGACAAAATCTCACATCCCGCGATATTTGTCCAATTTATCACGAGATTCTTATTCTTCTCATTATTGTTATAAAATATTTGCCACAAAACTCACAATTATACAGTTTTCACAAGAGTGTGTTTCAGTAAATCAGAATTTGATTAAATGTTTTGCTCATACAACACATTCAAAAGGTTTATCACCAGTATGTGGTAAATGGAATGATATGGAGTAAATGCACATGAGACAAAATCTCTACCAATACATGGTAAAAAACAAGCAAAGGAACAACGCTTTTATTGTTGTCTCTCATCTTGAAGTCATCATGAGGCCTTAAACAGTGAGTTTTTTCATACCTCATAATAAGTTCAAGGCGGCCCTTAGCACCGGTTTGAGCAGAAACCTTTGCTAATGTCGAGCAACGCTACATCCATGTGTTCACTGGTCATGAGTGCGGGATTGTCAACAAACATTAATTAAGCTGGCAAAGTGCTCTTACAATCTCTGTCATACTTTGCCCGACAAAAGCACTTGTGTCTTCAGCTAGTGGACGATAACAACATATAGACAAACACAGGGCAGTCATCAAGTCGAATGTAAGAAAACTTGGCATTATGAAATAGTGAGATGTGGGCACCATAAAGAGGTGGTCAGATTTACATTTCAGAATTACAGAAATAAATGCCAAAATTTGAAAGTATGAAAAGCATATTCATGTGAGAAATTCTTTCACGAACAAGTACACCATAACTAAAATATATGTGATTTTTTAAAATTAACATTTTTACTAAATCTTCGATTTCACATAAACATTTATAAGGTTTATCAACAGTATGTATTTTCAGATGTGTTCTCTAAGTTACCATTTGTACTATATCTTGTACAAGATAAATCGCATATATAAGGTTTATCACCAGTATGTTGTATCATGTGTGTCAGTAAATCAGAATTTGTTATAAAATCTTTAACACATACACCATATTTATAAAGTTTATATTCAAAGTGTACTTTGGTTCGTCCCATCAGGTCAACATTCAGACAATACGCTTTATTATTACATGTTTGGTGGCGGTGACTACAAGCGCGAATTTTCTGAACTCAAGAAAACAGGTTTTTTCTGGCAATCGGCTCTTATTAATGCAGGCACTCTCGTCATTACGTCTATTCTCTATGCGAGTCCTTTGATTTGCTAGCCACTCTTTTATGTCAGCATGGAACTGCCTTAATCTTGCTAGTTCTTGCTGGGCTGCCTCTGGCGTATATGGCGTTGACTCATATGTAGGGGGTCCATATCCTGTCTGGACATCATCATTGTCTGCATTAGTGCTGGCTTCATATCTTGGTGAACGAGGACATGCTTGCCCAATATCTTGTTTAACCACAGTTTGGTCTACTTCAGAGCCCTCAGCACTGTGTTGTCGGACGTCCAGATACTCCATCTCCCTTAATTCACATGGGGAAAAGTCAATCATATCTATTAACTCGGTCGAGACCTGACCTCTCATGTAAGGGAGCCCTTGAAAAGTTTCGGGTGTAATTGTCACCCCTTTGTCCTTCAATGCCATAATATTCTTGGCCGTGGCAGGGCCTACACCAGGTAAACATGTCAATTTTTTTCCACTAACTGTGTTGATTTTCATCTTGTAGTCACTCATGATTATTTCAATCAATCAAATGCAACCAACAATTTCTCAATAAAATTGACTGCAATAGTTTCTATTCACTTTATTTAATTAATAAAGATTAAAGAATAAATACAGTTAACCTCAATCCGTGAGTATTTTCAACTTTATTTAATCAACAAACAGTTTTGTTAAACAGCTGAATGTGTATTGACAATGTAAACAAATCTCGGAAATCACTTCCGGTATTGATCTCAGCTAACTGATAATCACGCGAGATCTGAACTACAGTGCACGAAATACAAAAAATTTATCCGAACACGAAAAATAATTTGACAACCCGACAAATAAATTTACAATCACGTACTGTGCCAATAATTTAACAACCCGACAAATAAATTGACAATCACATACTGTGCCAATAATAAATCAATGGACAATCCGAGACTCCAAATTTGACAAACCGAAACCGATTTGGAGTGCAAACACGACTGACTAGTCTACCACGACAACGTCACGCTTGACTGCATCCACTTCCAATTGGAACAACAATGGCGGGTACCTTCGTGAGCAAGCCCAAAAACCGCCACTACCACTATCGTAAAAATAAGGGAGGCCCGACAATTTCCCCAAGTCCGCCTAAGGATACCCCGCGACCTAGCCCAGTCAACTAACTATACTATGTGACTATACTACATGCATATACCTTCCTATCTGAGGTTGTCTTCCTCTGGTGTTCTCAAGTGTGTCTGTATGGCACCATTAACACTGGCCGGAAGGGATGCTGATCAGCACATCTGCGCAGATGCACCTGCCTCCTCCGGGCGTGCCTGCTTCTCTGTTTCGGTCTGGTAGAACCACCCGAGGCCTAACAGGGGGTGGAGAGCAACTTCACAACACAACTGAGAAGAGCAGACAAAGAAAGATAACTCCACTGTACGAAAGCCTTTTTGGGCTACATTCGTAGGTAAAGATTTTTTCGCAAAAATAAGACTATTAATGCGAAATTTTTGCACAATTACGCGAAACGCAAGAATTCACGGGCTTGTACTAAAGTATTTTATAAACGACGGTATTGAACATACTAACATCGACTTTAAAGACGTATGAACGATTTGGAGATTCAAATAACCGATATTCTCGACAGAATATAACATACATGTATACATTACTTATATAACACCATTACTGCAGTATGTTGGCAGAATACAGGAAAAATAACAAAATTCGGACATTAAACCCCCCAAAATAAGACCAGCGTAGGTAAGTAAGTAATTATTATATCATCAATTTGAGTCCAAAGAAACTGAGCATGGAAGTGTTTGAACAATACAAGAAACACACAATCATACAAGAGTATAAAAATGATAATTATAAAGAAATATATATCCATGCAATAATGACAACTTAATAATAAACATAAAACAAGTGTGGATCGTATTTCAAGGCAATACAAAGTCTTTTACCGGTAGAACAAGTCTTTATTTGAATTGCAAATTGGCAAAATGTGTTTTCAAAGTCCAAGGACCTTAAGTCCGGCAAAAATCAGTAGACCGGAACCAAGCTTAAACTTGATCTGTAATTCATAAAGGTAGACTCACTTCGACAATTGCCGATAGGGGACTAAAAATGACTAGACATGTAAATCAAAGAAAAAACAACCTTTACTTTGAAGGGTGAGATATCCAAAAGATAGTCGTTACACAGTTTTACAAACATAAAATAAGAAGACATAAAAAATATCTAAATAAATCTATAACATTGATCTTTAAAAGTAACAAAAAAAAGATAAATAAATAAATGTATATCTAGCATATAGAAAAAAAACCACTAAGAACAAAAAAAACAAACAAACAAACATACAAACAGAAAGATATATAGATTACACCACAAGATCCCGTTCATTACCATATTTTATCCACTAGAGATAGTTAAATTTTAAAATTTTAATTGCGAGGCTTGCCGAGCATTTTAAAATTTT
>MJUU01064257.1:75668-90556 GCA_002080025.1 Modiolus philippinarum | reverse complement strand
TTAATTTCATCCCTCAAGAAATTCTATGGCCATCACCATAACATCATCAAAAGATATGACGTGTGAATATCCCAAATGAAAGTGGACATTTTCAGCTAGATTCATGTCTTCCCGGATTTGACTACCGACTTTGACGTTTTCCTGGATTGACCCACTTACAGTGTGACGGGTGCTGTTAACAGAGCAGGACATGCTTACCCTTCCGGAGCACCTGATGTCACTCTCAGTTTCACTGGAGTTCACACTGTGAGTGCATTTTTTGAATTTTGTGATTTCTGTTTCTTTTCTTTGTGTCTGTCTAGCGTCGTTGTTTGGTGTCTGGCGTCATTGTTTTTTGTGGTCTCGTTTTGGCCATGCTTTTGGACTTCGATTTTTGTAAATTTCACTCCTTTGTTCCTTCGGTATTCTACTGCCGTTGTTTAATTTGGTCCCAGATAAATTACCTAACTTAATATCGCTTGGATTTGCCCAAGAAAAAATACCTGTTTAAGCATCACTTGTATTTGGTCCAAATAACCTGTTTTAGCATCATATGTTTGGTCCCTGATAAATTACCTATTTGAGTATCATTTGTTCTGGTCCCTGATAAATTACCTGTTTTAACATGTTTAATATAATTTATTGTGGCCGCAGATAAATAACCTGTTTGTTTTAACTATTTCAGCCCTAGATAAACAACCTGTTCCATTTTAGCCATTACAGAAATCTACCCCTGTGTTTAACTTTCCAAATATTACAGCTACATGAACTATGATGCAGCCATGGTAATTACCAATATAATAAAAATTAGATCTACATTGTATCAGTTGTTCCCTACGTCACCAGCTTCTATCATAAAGCTTAATGTCTTCAAAAATCATGTGGACTGGATTCTGATTGGTCAAAGGTCATAGAACTAACGGTAAAATGGGATGTTGTTAGATCTACCATACATTGACTGTAAAGAACAATTTGTAGATTTAATCTTAATTATAGATTGTTGTAATTCCATAATTGATCCGACATCATTATGAAGTACACTTCTGCATGGCGGCTGCAATAATGTTTCATTTGTAACGCATCTTTTGACAGAGTAAGACATGCAGATATTCCCTTACTCGCGGGATTTATCGAATATCCATCGTTTGAATGGTACCATAAGGGAAGTTCAGTTAAGGTGTCTCCAGGGTTTTATTTTCATATTACACATGTTAGAAAATTTTGTTAAATTTTATATGTAGAAACATAATTTTGTTATTGTTAAAAATATAAAATAAAATTTTGGGGTCACATGGGTTTTTAAGCGCCAAAACTGAAATTGAAAATTTATGGATTTTGCTTAGAAATGATAGGAAAAATGATTTTATGAAAGGATAGCTTAAAATATCTATATAAGATTTTGTTCATACTTTACATGTGTTTTGAAATCATTATTTAGTTTACATATAAAAATAAAAATTAGGGGTCACCATTGAAATAAGAGGTATAAATTGGGAAATGATTATTTCTCTCGTGATATCTATATGAAACTGATTCTTTTTCAAATTTTCTCCACTGCATAATTTCTGTGTTCTGTAAATCGGGCAACAGATTTGAAGCACGCGTGTTTTAGATCACATTTTAGTAACGAAAATGTTGTAAAAATGATAAGGAATACAAATTTGAAATACTTTGGAACTCTCCTAACATTTTAAATAACTATTTTCTTACGATTGTTAATGAATGAAGCCTAAATGAACAAGTAGTAGACAAAAATGGCGGAATAATACCACTGAGACACCTTAATTGGGTAATTAGAAGTACCATAATGAGACATATATTTACAGCATGAGACAAATAAATATAAAAAGCATATAGAAAATTTAATACAGTTATCATTTAGTGCAATTTATCAATTTATTTAAAATATTACATTTTTTGGTTCCGTACTTAGGTACCGTATTCAACAGTTTGTGTTCTCATGCGTGTCTGTAAATCGGTACTTGTTATAAAATTTTACTATACGAATCACATGACTGTATAAATATTATTAGCAGTATGTGTTCTCATGTGTGCCTATAAATCGGTACTTGTTATAAAATCTTTACCAAACCATAAGAATCGCATGTATACAGATTATTAGCACTATGTGTTTTCATGTGTGTCTCTAAATGAGTACTTGTTGTAAAATTCTTACTACACACATCACAATTATAAGGTTTATCTGCGGTATGTGTTCTCATGTGTTTCTGTAATTCAGTACTTGTTGTAAAGTCCTTCCTACATACACCACATATATAAGGTTTATCACAAGTATGTTTTCTCGTGTGTAATTCGGAAATACTATTTTGACTGAAACTGTCTTTACCTGTATCACACGCATTGGATTTATCCCCAGTGAGTATTTTTATGTGTCTTTTTAAGTCACCACTTGTACTTAATCTTCGATTACTTGTATCACATTTATAAGGTTTATCACCAGTGTGTAGTTTCATGTGTCTCATTAGAATTGCATTCTGACTAAATCCTTTAATACATATATCACATTTATAAGGTTTATCGCCAGTGTGTATTCTCATGTGTGTCTTTAACATATCATTCCGCTTAAATCCTTTAATACATATATCACATTTATAAGGTTTATCGCCAGTGTGTATTCTCATGTGAGCTTTGAAGTTTCCATTATCACTAAATTCTTTACTACATATCTCACATTTATAGGGTTTCTCACAAGTGTGTATCCTCATGTGTCTTTTTAAGGTTATATTTTCCCTAAATCCCTTACTACATAAATCACATTTATATGGTTTATCATCAGTGTGAATTCTTATGTGTCTTTTTAAGCTTCCATTCTGCTTAAATCCTTTACTACATATATCACATTTATATGGTTTATCATCAGTGTGTATCCTCATGTGGCTCTTTAAATTCTCTTTTCGACAAAATCCTGTATTACATATTTCACAATTAAAAGGTTTGTCACCAGTGTGTATTCTCATGTGTGTCTGAATGCTATAACTCGTTATAAATCCTTTACTACATATATCACATTTATATGGTTTATCACAAGTGTGAATTCTTATGTGTCTCTTTAAGTATTCATTCTGCTTAAATCCTTTACTACATATATCACATTTATAAGGTTTATCACAAGTGTGAATTCTTATGTGTCTCTTTAAGTATTCATTCTGCTTAAATCCTTTACTACATATATCACATTTATATGGTTTATCACAAGTGTGAATTCGTATGTGTCTCTTTAAGTTTTCATTCTGCTTAAATCCTTTACTACATATATCACATTTATAAGGTTTATCAACAGTGTGTATTCCCGTGTGTGTCATCAGGCCACTTCTATTACTAAATCCTTTACTACATACATAACATTTATAAGGTTTATCACCAGTGTGTATTGTCATATCAGATCCTTTGTTACACACAGCTTCACATTTATAAGTTTTGTCTCCCATGACGTTCGCTTCCATTTTTAACTTTCAAAGAACAAATGTATAAACTGGTCTCCTAAGTAAATTCCTGAAAATAAAATTTAGACAAAAGTAATTTAAAAGGGCTAAAAAGGTATACAATTCACGAAAATCCTATAAATTAAGAAAAGTTATACTAAGTAGTAGACACCTGAAATGGTTTTCTTCAAATCCGAATCATCGGATTATTTTCCAGTGATTTTCATTCAACATTTAAAGAAGTATTATTAATCTCTCCTGACGTTTGGTATACTGATTTTGGGGAGATATTATATCGTATCCAAAGCTGTTTCAAGGTGAATCAATGGTATTATTTCGTTAGTTTTGTCGACTATTTTTTCATTCAGGTCACAAACATTTAGAAAGTTAACAAAATAATTATAAAGTTTAAGGAAACTTCCAAAGAATTTGACAACTACATTCCCTATCCCTTTTAAGACATTTTTTTATTTGAATAAGAAAAACTACAGCATATAAGATGTAAATTTATTGCTTTATTTAAAGGGATACAGCCACTCCGCAAGGGAGACAATTTGAAAAAAAAATCATATACTAGTAGAAAACACTTTTGAAATCAATGGTTCACAATTAATCTATCTTATTTCGACGGTTGTGCCTACTTTTTATTTTCTTAATGTAAAAAACAATATGCTTTAGAACACATGCCAAGTATGAACAAACCTATATGTATTTTTGAAGGTGTCCCCCCATAAAGTGATTTTCCCAATCATTTCTACGTAAAAGCCTTCAATTTTCGATTTCATTTTTGCGTTTACATGCAAGGTAACCTCCAATTCTATTTTTTATTTAAAAAAATAAACAATCTATGTTTCAACACAGAAAATTTCAGAAATTCTGAAATAGGAAATTAATACCCTTCAGATGAAACGGCGTGAAATAAGTTCAAAAGAAACATAATTCATAGGTTACCTGATGAAATAAAATCCAGTTGGAAAGTATCTACTGCTCACCTGGTGAAATAATCTCAAGATATAATAAATCTCGTAGTTATATTTACAATTGTTCCATTTGGAACTTACTTTACAGGATACTATTTTGGCTTACACAGACACCTTAATAAGTCATTACTATTCAACTAATTAAAATAAAATTAATTCAAATGTATTTTCATACATTTAAATACCAATTTAAGTTACTTTACTTTCTATTCGCATGCATTTTGACAAAATTTATTATTTTGACTTATATCCACTATTTTCGTAAGCCGGAGCCATGCATTAATTTAGCTATTTTTGCAGCAGTTATCTCCCATCTCGTATGGTGCCACAAAAAAGGCAGACCAAAATTCTGATAGCTTAAAAAGTACTCAGAAAAATAAAGAACGAGGTTATTTTAGCAGTGAATTTATATGAATATATCTTTGATTTGACTAAGAAGTTAGTCGTGTCTATTCCATACTAAGTATGTTGTAAGATGTTAATGGGAATAACTTCAAAATCAAAGATACCATCCCACAAAATCCTGACCCGGAGTTGATCCGGGCTTACGAAAAGAGGGAATATATTATCGTAAGTTGACACAAGTTAACTTTTATTTTAATTTTACTTCTTTGTGTTATTGTGATTGTCTTATTAGAAGTATAGCATGTATAGCGTTATCCTCCATGCACTGTTTATTATGCAAAAATAAATATTCTTATTTGTGCAGTAATGCTTGTTTGTAAAAATGTTTGTTAAACCAATAATACTCATGTGGTTGTACAATAAAATATCAGCCGGTGAGCAAACCACCGAAAAAGCAATTAAAACCGCGTTTCTCAAAACATCCGGATCAAGGACGATAACACCACAAACGCTACCATTAGATAGCGCTTCGCTGACCTTAATATTTTTTTTCAATTCGCCATCTCGGTAAAACACAAAAATATATTCGTAAAATTAATTGAATGTACCTTATATTTAATAATATATCGATATAATAAACATTTTTCCACATGACTAAACAGTTTTGATAACAATTCTTGCAAGTAAACCCCTGAAATCTGTGTTTGAAATCAGGTCGACGAAATGTAAACAAACTGTAACAATTTCTGTTCTATGTTGGTGTGGGCTTGGCCGCAAAGACGCAAGTCTGGTTCGCCATTTTCAAGTTTATTTCAGCAAGTGTTACGTCACACAATATACAAGGGACATAACTGATAATATATAAACTAATAAAGATCGCAATGCAATCACGATATAGTACATCCTCCCTCTTTTGTGGAATTTGATACAAAGATATAATAATGTCCTTGTTTAACAAAATACATAAATGTCAGTAAATCACGAAGAATTTGATACAATGATATAAGTGACATATATAGTGACATAAGGGGCTGGTTTGTTATCAAAAGTGGGGGCAACCTGAGTATTAGTATACTCAACAATAGTGGAAGGAGGTGTAGCTTCAGACAGGGAAGTTCTGGACAGGATTAGGTAATGGGGGCTCTTCAATAGAACTTGGTATCAAACTGGGGTTTTCGTTGGTTTTTTAAGGTGGCGTCGGTTCCTGCGATAAACACCATTATCACTGTCAACAATATATGATCTATCGGAATGTTTTTCCTGGACAACAACAGGTTTCCACAGACCAACTAACTGTTGGATTCTAACTGAATCCCTTTTTCAATTGTAGGAAGTGATTTTGAGCCAATGTCATAATATTTCTTTTGGTTCAAGTGGTTGTGTTGAAATTTGGCTACAAGGTCTTCCTTATGGGATATCTGGGGTTTCAACTGGTCCTTTAGAACTGGTAAAACTGATTTTAAGTTCCTACTCATAAGGAGTTGTGAAGGGGAGAGGCCTGATTTTAGGGGTGTTGCCCTGTACTCCAGGAATGCCAGGTAAGGGTCCCGCCCATCAGATTTAGCCTTCAACACAAGTCGTTTTACGATCTGAACTGTTTTTTCCGCAAGTCCATTAGATTGGGCGAAGTAAGGACTGGAAGTAGTATGGGCAAAGTCCCAGTCCTTACTGAACTTTGCAAATTCGCTGGAAGTATATTGGGGGCCGTTATCTAAGACTAGCTTTACTGGTATTCCGTGTCGAGCAAATATACTCTTAAGTTTTGAAATAACGGTATGACTTTTGGTATTTGAAAGTTTTTCAACTTCAAAGTAGTTGCTAAAATAGTCTACAACTAGAAGAAAATCTTCATTGCCTACTGAAAACAGGTCGGTTGCTACATTTTGCCAGGGGTATTTAGGCACTTCGTGTGGCTTAAGTGGTTCTTTGGGATTCGAATTCCTTCTTTCGAGACACACAGAACAGTTCAAGACAATGTTAGAGATATCTGACGAAATTTTTGACCAAAACATCACCTGTCTAGCTCTCTGTAGGCTCTTTTCTACACCCAATGGCCTACGTGCAAACGCTCTAACATTTCAGGTCTAAGGATCTTTGGAATAATAATTTGGCTTCCCTTTAATATCAATCCATCATAAATTGACAATTCGTCTCTAAAGTTAAACAAGAGGAAAGCTGTCAATGTGACAGCAAACCGGGTTTTCTTTACATATACATGGACAGTATATCTTACACATGGGTTGACCATGAATATCTGAAATGTACTTATAATTTTCATTAATTTTCAATATTAAACCTTCCAACATAGGAGCCTATTTTTGAAAGTTCAGCAACTTGGATTTTAATCAAAAAGGAAAATAAAAGTACTGTGCACACCTCTGATACAGGTACAAATGATCTGCATTATAAAAACTTCTTGTCTCAAATATTGTAGACGATTTGCTCCGGACAAAGGGGTACCCTTTTGTTAAAAATTTGACATAAAAAAGACTAAGTTCAGACTAAGTTTAACATCTGATATTTTTGACATAAATTATCAAAAATCCAAATCAAAGTACCATGCACAACTTTGATATATGTACAATTGAAGTGCAAAATAAAAACTTCCTGTCTCAAATACTGTAGGAGATTTGCTCCGGACAAAGGGGGAACCCTATTGTTGAAAATTTGACATAAAAGAGACTAAGATCAAAAACTGATATTTTTGACATAAATTATCAAAAATTAAAATCAAAGTACCATGCATACCTTTGATATATGTACAATTGATCTGCAAAATAAAAACTTCCTGTCTCAAATACTGTAGGAGATTTGCTCCGGACAAATGATGTACCCATTTGGCAGCCGCCCGCCCGCCATTTTCACCATTTTAATAACCGGATTTTTCCGATGGAAAACCCGCTTAAAAATTCTACAGTTGCAGGGGAACACTCACTTTTTGATTGGGGCCCACCTGACAATAGAGCAATTTTCAGGGCACTTAATTCAGGATCGCTCTCTGTAGCAAGCCTTATGTCGCACATTTTGCGGTCACTTTCAGGAACATGTGACATAACCGAGTGTATGTAAGCGTCTATTCCATCATGATCATACAAACTAGAATAAGTGTTGGGCAGAAAATTTCTGGACAAGGTATCGGCTACAGGGGTACTTTTTCGTGGAATGTGTACCAAGTCTTTATCATACCTGTATAATTGGAGGAGCATACGTTGTAGGGTGGGGCTGAGTGAATAGATTTTTTAATGATCGAAACTAGGGGTTTGTGGTCTGTTTGGACCATTAAAGGGCAACCATATATGTATTGAAGGAACCTTTTGCAAACAAATAGTATAGCAAGCATCTATTTCTCGATTTGGGCTTATGCAATTTCAATTTGTGTAAGAGACTTTGAAGCATAGGCCAGTGGTTATCCTTCCTGGAGGAGAACTGCCCCAATACCAAACTTGGATGCATCTACCTGCAATATTAAATTTTTCTTTAGGTCAAAATAGGAAAGTACTGGTCCTTGGGTTTCTGTCAAAATATTCTTAATCTGCTGAAATGCTTGTTGCTGAGGTGTTTCCCATACAAATTCAATGTCCTTATTGAGTAACTGACGTAATGGGCCTGTTATTTCCGACAAGTTTGGAGCAAACTTTGACAGGAAATTTATCATACCAAGAATAGTTTGCAACTCAGCACGGTTCTGGGGGGTGCATTTCAGAAATAGCAGCTACCTTGTATGGGTCAGCTTTGATACCATCCGAAGTGAGCAGGTGGCCAAAATAGGGGCTTCTTTGAGTCGGACCTCCAATTTTTCATCATTGAATATGATACCTTTACAACGAACGACTTCAAGGACTCGTGTTAAATCATTGTCGTGTTCCTCTTGGGAGGAACCGTAAACTAGGATGTCATCCACAATAACAGCTATGCCTTCTAGACCTTCGAGGCACTCATCTATTTAGATTGGAACATGTCCTGGGAGCAGTTTAAAGGGTAAACGTTTGAACCGAAATCTACCGAAGGGGGTATTAAAGGTAGTAAGGTAAGAGGAAGCGTCTGATAAACGAATAGCCCAATAGCCCGAGCGAGCATCCAATTTTGTGAAAAACTTTGCATTTGACAGCTGTGGGAGTATGTCCTCAAGAGTACGCATTGGGTAGTGTGGGCGTAATATAGCTCTATTCAAATCTTTGGGTCCAGGAAAATTCGTAACTTACCCGACTTCGGCCTTTCGACAACTACAAGAGAATTTACCCAGGGTGTAGGCTGATTGGCCTTTGAAATCACATCCAGTTTTACCATCCTTTCCAACTCACTTTGTAACTTATCGCGTAAGACCAACAGGTACACGACGGGACGGGTGCACTACTGGGGGTATTACCGGGTCAATATGTATGTCTACCTCACCAGGAATGCTCCCTATTCCTGTAAATACATCTGAGAATTCTTTCAAAACATATTCTCGGGTCAAGGAATGATAAACTGGTGCAACCTCGGTTGCACACACAAGCTTGATTAGCTCAAAGTCAAGACAAGAACTCATGCCTAAAAGGGAAGGGGACTTTGTATTGACAACATAGAAATCGAGATCAATGCAACGTTTTCCATATGTGCATGGAAGACGACAAACGCCTAGTGATGGCAAGGTGTATCCATATAATTTACGGCCAGTGGTCTGCAGGGGATTGTCATATTTTAACTGTTCAAAGATACTTTTTGGTAAGATGTTAATTTGGGAACCTGTGTCCAGTTTGAATTCAATATCTGTTTGTTTACGATTTGTAGTAACAACAATATTAGCATAAGCTTGGCCATTTCTAATTTTAGATTCAAAATCAGTAATACTGTCAATAAAGAAGTCATCAAAGCTTGGGTCTTTTTCTTTAATGTCATGTACTGCTTTCGGTTTGGAACGGCAGACTTTAGCGAAGTAATTCCATTTTTGACATAAATCACACTTTCATCCTTTAGCAGGGCATATGTCTCTGTCTGTATGTTCATATCCACAGTTTCCACAGGTTTTTCTTGTTGTGCTCCTATTAGTTTTCTGATGATTGTTGGATGGGTCGTTCCTTATACGTTGATCTGGTGGTGTTCCGGGTGTGTTTGGGCTAAAGGAATTCCTATTACATGTTGTGCGCGAGTTTACTGCATGTATCTCGGAATTATGCGTTATATTCACTGGCGTGGCTGTCATCAGCTTAAGCTGCTCCTGCGAATATTCGTAGCTCTGAGCAATTTGTACTGCCTTTTCGAGAGTAAGGGCATCTCCCTCGTTGAGTAGCCTCTCTTTTACCTTGGCCGAATTAGTCCCAAATATGATTCTGTCTCTTATCATTTCTTCTGTTTTTTTTTAAATCATAGTCCTTCACTAGAAGTTTAACACGTGTTAGGAATTGTTCGAATGAGTCGTTGCCCTGCATCTCGTGTGCAAGTTTGTAACGGGCAAGGAGCGAATTTTTTCGTGGCTGTGCGTATTCACGATATTTGTCAAAATAAGTGTCAAGTTTTTTTAGCATCTTCAACGATGAGGGCCCACGTTTTGTAAATGTCCCGACCCTTTTCCCCTACCCATAGCAGCAGATAGGTAATTTTAACTTTGTCATCCTTCTCGCCCGATGGGCCGTCCAGGATAAGACGCGCGTGTTGTTCAAACTTTTTCCAGGATTCCGGGAGGTTGGATAACTCCCAGTCTATTACAGGTTGAGGAATGCCGCTTAGGATGTCCATGATCCCCTTTACCTGACACCATGTAACAACTTCTGTTCTATGACGGTGTGGGCTTGCCGCAAAGATGCAAGTTTCGTTCGCCATTTTCAAGTTTATTTCAGCAAGTGTTACGTCACACAATATACAAGGGACATAACTGATAATATATAAACTAATAAAGATCGCAATGCAATCACGATATATTACACAAACCACGCGCGACTCAATGTTTACTCTATTGGGCCTCAATTCAATCGACACAAACATAGTTCTATGTTACAAAACTATAAATAAACCGGTGTTATAGGAAATTTAGCGTATATTCTTTGGGTAAAATCCGGGGTTTCCCATCATTCGCAGTATTTACAACAGAATCATCTATGAATTGAGGGGTACTAAAAGGACGTGAATGCTAGCGTGGGAACTGTAGAATCCAATGTTTTGGGGTAGGTTTTCGTTCTATCACGCTTAAGTTTCGGTTTGCATGCATTATTTAACATGTAATCTTCGAAGAATGTAAGAAAATACCATCGGAATCAACGACCTTGTCATACTTATGTGTAGCACGTGGTGTAAATTTCTAACAATACACAACTACATCTGACTGACAAACAAAAGGTGGATTTACATCAGCGTTTCAATATACGTTTATTTTTGAACATCGAAATTGTCACCTCTGCTAATTAAAATTCACTCTTTCCTTTATATTTACTCCACTGTCAGGTCTCAGCAATATAATAATGGAAAAAAAGAGAGGGGGGTTTTCCCAAGGTAAACAATCAAATGGAACTGTCTCAATATGCCTGTAATGTAAACATCATTAGGTTGATAAAAGAAGAGCTGTTTTAACCTCACCACACATGTGTATGTTGATTTTAAGTCTCTAAATATTTTCTTTTGGTGCTTCTTTTATTTTTATAGCATTTTGTTTTGTTTTGATATGTTTTTTTGTCATATTAGCTGCTATTTTATTATGACAGTGGAGGNNNNTAATGTAAACATCATTATGTTGATAAAAGAAGAGCTGTTTTAACCTCACCACACATCTGTATGTTGATTTTAAGTCTCTAAATATTTTCTTTTGGTGCTTCTTTTATTTTTATAGCATTTTGTTTTGTTTTTGATATGTTTTTTTGTCATATTAGCTGCTATTTTATTATGACAGTGGAGGTTGTAACTTTAACCAACGCTTTAACATGTTTAACACTGATTACCATTCCCAACATATTGAGAATAAACAGTTTTGTTTTGGGTCTATTAAGGCACATGGATTTTATTTCAGAGATCTAGATTATAGGACATTTGTTGGATATGGATTATTTATGAAACACACAAAATTATGATATTTTTTAAGAAGCTTATGAATGGTTTTTGTCTATTTCAAGGGATAATATTATGTTGTTTTCAATACATTTGGGGATATGTGTAGATATGATTGAAGGATACAGGATATTAATTGTTTAATAGGGGATGTGGATTATTTTTTATGTTATTAAAGATCAAAATTGCATACTAAAATATCAATAACCCAGAACAAGAAAATTCTTGAAAAGGAAATATAAATCATTTCAATTTCTGTAGTACACATTCTGTATGTAGCCAAGTTAAGGTTTTTCTTCAACTCTGGTGGTGCATTAATATTCTATATACATATGTATTTAACCAAAGATGGATTCATAAGAAGAAGTGGCATTACAATTTTAAGAGACCGTAGTATTCATTGTCTGCATGTATATATGATGCATTTCTTATCATTTTTGTACACTAATATTAACAAAAAGAAGAAAATTAAGCTTATCTCACAGAATCAAATAATTGCCCTTTACAAGCTTGTTTCACAGTTTTGTTGCAGGTTGTTTGATGACATTTTCATTTAATTTTGGTTGTTATTCCTCCATCATATATCTTAAACATGTTCGGCTTAACTTATATTATATTCCAAATATGTGAAATAAATTCTGTCGCGATGTCTGATTTCAACATTACCTTTTTACTAAAATGTTTACCAGTATGTAGACTTACCCTGTCAACGCAGCCTGTTTCACTCCTTTGTGTGTTTATGTGGACATGCATGTCAATTTTTTTCTCATACTTGTATGTACATGTATCTGTTATAGGGATTATGATACTCCAATGTGGGTATGCTATACTTTCTTGTACTTTATTTATAATATTTCTATTTCAGAAGACAATATTCATCAGATACTCCATGTAGTCTCTGGGTACTCTTTATGTGCTATTTTTTATTTATTGTAGCACTATTTAGTTCGTGGACAGATCTGATCAACATCAGCAAAGTTTAATTAAATGACATTTTTTGTTCTAATATCTTGCATGTTGAAGAACTCTCCAAATGAGAGCTGTGATCTTTAAAAATGCTGAGCACAACATTTTGATAACATTAAACAGTTTGCATGATTTAATTATTTATTTCAGGTATGTTTTTAAATATTTGACAAACAAAAGTTGAATTCATCACCAAGAATCCCTCCCAAAGAGTAAAATATAGTATATTAGATGAGTATTAATAAAATCTGGGACTAATAAAAAGTGGAATTAATAAAAAAAAAATCCGATTTGAATGTGGATATTTCATGTTCACTCAGAATTTTCATTCACTCTGATATGTCTTCCCCTCCCCCTTTTCCCAACAGCTGTGTTTTACTAGTTAAAGTATTTTCTGTTGTAAATTATAAGGGCATACATGCTTAAAACATATACTTACATAAAATTTTGTACAATATACGTTCCAACAAACTTCAGGATTCCAAATTATTCTCGACGATATGTTGACAAGTAGATTTACCTCCCTTTGTAAGAAACACGACCAAAGAATCCAATTGACACAATCGAGTTTTAACAAACATTTTGTAAAAATTTTAATAAAAAAAGCTTATAAATATAATAAAAAATAGTCATGTTCACGGAATTCCCATCATTCCCATCATTCGACGTTTGCTAATTTTTGTTCGGCGTGTTTACAATCACCATTCGAGGTCACGACCGTTTGCGTTAAATATTTACCGATTCTTACAATTTTGTCACTCCTAAAGTTAGTTTATCGTTTTGTTGAAATCTGAGGAATATGAACGTTCCGATTTTCAATAATTTTTTTCACTAGAAATCGTCGTATTTTTACAAATATGCACCATTTTCGTATCAGAAAGTCACGTGACAATGTTTTGAGAATCGACGTCATTATTGACTTTGCTCACCGGCTGTATGTTTTATGTTTATGCTTATTATCGTCTCTTGTACTGAACAAATCCATCTTGAAGAGCAAATTTTAATACAAATTCATCCAAACATTTGTGTTCATTTATTGTCCTTGTGTGTCTGCCAAATCACAAAATATAAAAAGGATGATTCCAAAGTTATTTATACATTGTTACATACCACCAGACCTTTGAACAGGTAAACTGCAAAAACATGAATATTTACGGAGAAGTTTTAACTACTGGTAACCCAGGTACAGCGATGGAAACGTTCAACATTCCCAAAATAGCGCTCATCGTGTGAATCGTGTGCGTTCATCGTGTAGATCGTTTGCGTTCATCGTGTAAATCGTGTGCGCTCATCGTGTATCGTGTAACGTGTAACGTTCATTGCGTGTATCGTGTAGCGTGCGTTTACTCGTTTCATTTAAATTCCGCATTTTATAGATAGGTTTACCAGTTCTTTGCAAAACACCGTTGTTTATTTATTATTTTTTTCAACTCGAAGTATACCTTTTTTACAACCGCCGATTTTACAAGAAGAAAATAAAATATTATCAGATGAAGTATCACGTCTGGCGATTTTTTGTCACAAAAACATTAATTGTTTAGGAACGCAAACCTTTATTTAATCAACTCCATTTAATGCTATATCAACCTGATCAATAAAGTCTAATCAGATTAACTTATTATATCTATGGTTAAATCATAGGAATTTTAAGTATTGCAGACACCGGTATAATATAAAATAGAGAAAAACTGCCCCTTCCTTTATATTTATGGTAAAAATTATATGACATTTTAGTACTGCAGACACGGGTATAATATAAATAGAACCATAATATAAAATAAAGAAAAAGTACCCTATCTTTTATACTTATGGTTAAATTCTATCAAGTTTCAGTATTGCGGACACCGGTATAATATAAAATAGAGAAAAAGTGCCCTATCTTTTATATTTATGGTTAAATTCTATCAAGTTTTAGTATTGCGGACACCGGTTTAATATCAAATATAGAAAAAGTGCCCTATCTTTTATTTCTATCAAGTTTTAGTATTGCGGACACCGGTTTTATATCAAATATAGAAAAAGTGCCCTATCTTTTACTTTTATGGTTAAATTCTGTCAAGTTATAGTATTGCAGACACGGGTATAATATAAAATAGAGAAAAAGTGCCCAATCTTTTATATTTATGGTTAAATTCTATCAAGTTATAGTATTGCAGACACC